>CP136065.1:57084417-57378993 GCA_032622095.1 Siphonodentalium dalli
GTAAAATACAAGATGGCTGCTGGTGGCCATGTTTTTCAGCCGAACGACCCCAAAATGACTCGTTCCCATATCAATATTAACATCCATGACAAATTTCATGATGATCAGACAAACATTACGACCTGTAGCCCGCGCCAATGGATTGAATTTTTAAATCCAAGATGGCCGCCAGCAGCCATGTTTTTTGGCCAAATGACCCCAAAATGACTCGTTCCCATCTACATGACAATGTCAACATTCATGACAAATTTCATAAATATTAGACCAAAGGTACGACCTGTAGCCCGCGCCAAAGGATTTAGTCATGCAAAGAGTAAAATACAAGATGGCTGCTGGCGGCCATGTTTTTTGGCCAAACGACCCCAAAAACAGTACGACCTGTAGCCCACGCCAATGGATTGAATTTTGAAATCCAAAATGGCCACCAGCGGCCATGTTTTTTGACCGAATGACCCCAAAATGACTCGTTCCCATCTACATGTCAATGTCAACATTCATGACAAATTTCATAAAGATCAGACCAAAGGTACGACCTGTAGCCTGCGCCAAAGGAAATTGTTGACGGACACACGCATACACGGACGACGGACACCAAACCATGGCAATAGCTCAAACTTACAAAGTAAGTTGAGCTAAAAACGAGTGGTCAATCCGGACGTCAACACTATGTGTACCATACTATGGTATGGGTGCACATAAATAATAGGATACTAAACACCTCATCTTGAGTTAAGTTCGCCCTCATATTTCGGGGGTTTTCTCCATTGTTGTTAAATTTTGTGCAGGAATTGTGTTCCACATTGTGAATGATGGCATGGCAAGCCTGTCAAAACCACACAGAAGGGTTAGGAAAAACAACTTGGTTGGTTTTAACATTAATATTTATTTACATCCAGCCCATAGCAAAATATCATATCCCATGATAATGGCAAAAATAGCTTCAGTATCAACAATGTCAACAATAAATTCAACAACTAAGAATATTACTATCATGTCATACCGAGGGTCATCAAAAACAATGTATTGGTAACTTGAAGTAGGCCACACCAACAAGCCTGGAAATAGAGTGTCTGACAATTGCAGAATGAGGTCCCCAGTGGGTGAATTTAGTGATGCTACCCTGCATAGCAGGCAAGCAACACCAAATTCATACTCTGGGGACCTCATTCTTCTTGGGCCTCATCTTCTGGAAAGTATCTATAGTCTCAAATTAACATTGTTTTAAGTTACTTTTCTGTTCAGTTTCTATTTCCCCTAATTAGCAGAAGATAAAATGCATAATCAAGGTGACTAATGGGTGAACATCACCAACTTCAACTGGGGAACTTTAATCTGATCATAGGACTCCCATAGCAGTTGAGGCCTAAGCAGAATGAGGTTCCCAGAGTGAAATTTGTGACGTCACAAAATTCACCCTGAGGGAAACTTATTCTACATGTTCCGCATGCATGTTTTTATCACGACAATCTACAAGATGTCAATCCCTGCAATCGGTTCAACTTCACATATGTTTCTCTCTACTTCCAGTTTCCAATAACTTTATAATGGGTGAAAACAAGAAATTGAAGGGGTTGTGACATGGCAACAAAAAAACTTCCGATAAATATGTTGTTATTGTTGGCACTTGTAAAAGAGGAACCTTATTTTTTTGTGGCGATTATTGAATAAATTTTATGCACACTTCAAGGTAATTCAAGGATAATTTTATAATTCCATGACTTTTCCAGACTGGCAGCAGTAGAGGGGTGATTTTTCCAAAACATTCGGCTTTGTTTGACCTCTATCGTATGAAGTTAACTGCATGAATTGACGAAACAACTGTCTTCCAACGTTTATTGAAATCGGAGAGACCATTTCCCAATTGGAAGTTCAGGAAATAGGGCTGTATTTCGGTGCAGGCCTTGAAATAGTGTGTCTGTCATTTGCAGAATGAGGCCCCCAGAGGGTGAATTTAGTGATGCTACCCCGCATAGTGGGCTAGCATCACCAAATTCACCCTCTGGGGACCTCATTCTGCAAATGACAGACACACTATTTCAAGGCTGTATTTCGGTGACTTCTGCCTAAAGCAGGAGAGTAAACATGGTTAGGTTACTTAACCCTTGATTTACTAAAGATGAGTAAATCCCTTAGGAAATGTTCAGATAATAAGTTCAACAAACGTAGGATGAATGTTGAACTAATTATCTGAACATATCCCACCAGTGAATATGAATTCTTCTGGACTTTTAATATTTTTAAGTATGTCTGTCGTCTGCTAATTTTTTGGACAACCCTCCAGATGAATGAAAGACTATTCCAATGTATACTTTTATAACTGAATGGGAGAATCCATTTAGTATAGAAAGGGTTAATCATATTGTTGAACCTGAATCATTAGACAGGTACAGATTACAACCAGGGAGTAAAATAACGTTATTGTTTCGCAACTTAGTAAATTGAATAGCAACTCTGCCATTTTGAAGGGTATTTCCTGAGAAAAACAACTTTCTGATTGTAGCAACAAACCAGGTAGTATAAAGACGCTGTCCTGAAGCGGTTTCTGTGAGTGTCACCTTTAACCTTTCATGATGGGAGCTGCGCTGGTGCATTCTCTTATATATGCGAGTCTCCCATAGGGAGCCTGGCATATATAAGAGAATGCACTGGCTTACAAGGTCAAGGTAAATATTGTTAGGCTAATGTACTCTCTTGTATATGCGAAGCTCCCTATATATAATACTCGCATATATAAGAGAATGCATTGGCAGAGGGTTTTCGCAAAATTTCAGGAGGCTCCAGTCATGGAAGGGTTAACTTCAAAAGTGTTTGAAGCTGATCGATTCCCAAAACACCTGCTATTTTCACAGTTCAACAGCAAATATGTCTTAAAATGTGTCGTCTGAATCCAGTTATTTAAAACAATAACATCTGTCCCACTCAGCACATCCTTCATTACACTCTGGAGTAACTGACAAGGTTATCTGGAAATGGTTTGGAATACCTGTGAAGAGCAACATGTAACTTGATCCAGTCTATTATATAGTGGGTAGCAGCATGCTATAGGACATATTAAATTGTATAGCATTTTCCAATATTTGGTCAGTAACATGCTATGCTATACCAGTTATTTTACTCCCCAATTACAAGTATGGCATTTATATACATATCACAGAATTAATTTACCAGGCATACTACAATCAAACAGTGAAAAATCTATCAAAAAATCACACATCTCTTCTTTCTTCCATCCTCTTATGCTAATGATGAGATTTGAGAATACAGGTTTTATATCTGACAGTAACACACAGCACTCTTTATAACTTGCAGGGTCTGCACTGGCACACAATTCACTTTTGCCAAATGTTTTACTAAATGAAATTAATTTTTGCCAAATTCATTTAGAAGTTGCAAAATTTAAATTGGCCGAAATTATGGAGTTATGATGGGAGCTAAGCTGGTGCAGCATTGGAGATCATGTGCCAGTGAATTCTATTATATATGCGAGTCTCCCATAGACAGCCTGCATATATAAGAAAATGCACTGGCTTACAATGTCATCATAAATATTGTTAGGCCAATGTATTCTCTTTTATATGCAAGGCTCCCTATGGGCAACTTGCATATATAAGATAATGCATTGGCACATGGTTTTCGCAAAATTTGAGGAAGCTCCAGTGACAGAAGAGTTAGACTTCCTTTGATTTAAACAGGAAGCTCCAGTGATGGAAGAGTTAAAGACTTCCTTTTAAACATGAGTGGGTAGAATCCATTTAGTATAGAAAGGGTTGAACACTGTTACAAAATGAAAATAATTTTTGTCAAATGTGAATTTTTGAAATGTTTGAAATACAATGGTTATGTACATATAAAACCTGTATTGACGTTTTTGTTGGTTTTTGATTGGTTTTGTACAGCGAGCAGACAAACAGAGATGCAGCAGCAGACTAGATATATGTGATGAGCTGATATGTACATGGAAGAATAAATAATGATAATGAATAATGTTCACTTAACAAATAAAGCTGCCATCTCTCGACGAAGATATCTCAAAAATATGTCTACCCGATTATCCGCATATTATCTCAAAGTACAAAAATTATCGCTATGTCACATTAATGTCACAATAACAAATAACTTAACATTGTCGCTCAACATGTACAAAAATAACTCTAATCTTAGTTTCTATGATAGCTGTTGATGCAAATTCTCAAGATCGATCTACTCTTCAGGTCAGGCGATGTCATTTTTCACCATGAAATATGGCAATTTCAAAATATGAACCATACAAAGACTGTCAATTCCATAACTTAGGGTGCATTTTTGTTTATAACAAATTAGTTCATTTGGTCCGTAAAAATCAATGGTCCATAAAAATCAATGGTCCGTAAAAATCAATGGTCACTGAGAGCTTTCCAATAAATGGCAACAAGCCATATTTCCTTACTAAATCCTGAAAAGTTACCCATAATTCTGCTGTGGTTAAGGAGTCGATTATTTAGGGCATTAGTGTATTTATGGTCAAAACTGGACACATGAAACAAACACTTGTAAAATCGCCACAATAAAGTTCAGCCCAAATATGGTAGCCGTGTCAGGTTCATACAATTTTAATGAGATTAAGAAGAGAAGTTTGATTCAAAACTTTCAAGAACTTACATCAATCACAGGTTTCTAAGACTAAATTAACTCTAGAATTATGCTTGGCTATGGCAAAAAGCATGGAACAGAACTCAAAACTGTTTAACTAAAAAATTATCATACAATTTTTGGCTAAGATAATTTTTGAAAGGAACAGTTTCAATGGCTTCTAAATTAATCTAGCCTAAACTTGGCAAGTTTCAATTCAGCCAGCTACTTTATAAGCAGGATAGAACAAACCAGTTTGAATAAGACAATTGACATTGTTAAATTTCTTTAAAGCAATTCATATTCTTCAAACCACAAATTAAAGAGATACAGTACACTAAATCCGGCCATTTATGTGAACATCTCCTTTTATACTCAACAGAATATATCCAACAATTGAACGAATTTGAGCCATGCTTGAGTGCAAAATACACTCATGTGCTCTATGAACGATGCAAACAACATGGTAATTACAATGAAAATGAATTTATGACTCCAGCCATAAATTCATTTTCATTATAATTACTGTGTTGTTTGCATCGTTCATAGAGCACATGAGTGTATTTTGCATAAATCCATGGCTCAAATTCATTCATTCATTGCATATATTCTGTTGAGTATAAAATGAGATGGTCCCACACAAATGGCCGGATTCAGTGTACAGTAACCCTCTAATTTGTGGTTGAACCAATACAAATGTTTGATGAAGCTCTCTTCATGTGATGAGGGAGGTGGCTGAGAACACAGTATCTTTATTATATTTGGTTTAATAAATATGTGATTCAAGCCTGAGTTAAGTTAGTGTGCCTGTCATTTGCAGAATGAGGTCCCCAGAGGGTGAATTTAGTGATGCTATCCTGGCATCACTAAATTCACCCTCTGGGGACCTCATTCAGAAGTTCCCAAATGGTGAATATAGTGATGTACACCCATTGGGAACCTTGATTATGCAATATGTTGTCTACCAATTTGGGAATATAGAGAAACTATACTAAAAAAGAAATAGAATCGACGTAAAGAAGTTTCTATAGAAATTTGATAATAAAGAAACTTTCCAGAGTAGATGAGACCTAAGCAGAATGAGTTCCCTAGAGGGTGAATTTAGTGATGCTAGCCCGCTATGCGGGATAGCGTCACTAAATTCACCCTCTGGGGACCTCATTCTGCAAACAACAGGCACACTAAACTCAGACAGAGACAATCATGAAACGAGACAAATGTGATCCAAGTTAACCCTTTACCCAACAGAAGGGCCCTGTGCCAATGCATTCTCTTATATATGCGAGTCGACCATAGGTCGCCTCGCATATATAAGAGAATGCATTGGCTTAACACATTAAAAATTACAAAATTGTTAAAGAATGTAAGAAAAAATGGTAAAAAAAGATTTTTTTTAGGCCAATGCATTCTCTTATATATGCGAGGCGACCTATGGTCGACTCGCATATATAAGAGAATGCATTGGCACAGGGCATAACTGTAACTATCACAATGTGGTCAAGGAGCCGGTTCCAATGATATCCATATTTGTATGGTTCTATTGAGACAGACCGAAGATATTTTAGGCTGTTGAAGCTTTATTTGGCCGGTTTTGGCCGGTTTGTTGGGTAAAGGGTTAAACCAGCTGTAAAATGATAGCACAATGCACAATGGTTTCAGTGAAAAAATAAACATTTAGTTCCAATCAATGTTTCAGTCTTCAGATTAAAAGAAAACTATGAATTGGGGTTGGCACTGTCTAACAAATAAATTTATTACATGATCCTACCCTTATTCCAATCAATAAACCCATTCTATAAATTGTGATAAAACGTTTGTTGCATATATAACCGGAAATAGTGCCAATAGTTCCAAAATGTATTATTGTTACACAAGCGTGACCTTTGACTTCCGGTTTGTCGTCTGTTTACATTCCGTATGCTACGTCTCATTATACTATGGCTTCCAATATTTTTCCAACAAACTCTAAGAGAATGAAGAGTTTGAAAATTTATTTCATTAAATTTACACCAATAAATATGTCAAAGAATCTTTATCTCGGACTATTTCTTTACGTGGGCAAACAATGCATAGTTACATGAAACGTCATCGCAGGTCTTATAGAAGCCAGTGTTAATTTCACGTTCCATTTGTTGATTTAAGTATGTTTTATCAAAGTTTTGGATCATGTAATAAATAGAATCTGCAACTCGTCTTCAGTTTATAGCGGAATTTACAAAACTCTTCCAGTAAATTAGGTCTGGACCTCGCCAAAGGCTCGATCCAGACCTAATTTACTGGATGAGTTTTGTAAATCTGCTATAAACTGCGGACGAGTTGTAGAACCTCTATAAATTTACAACATAAAAAATTATTTCCTTTGGAACACTTTAGTCTCATCAATGGATGATGGGCTTATCAGCAAGCCTGAGTTTAGTGTGCCTGTTATTTGCAGAATGAGGTCCCTAGAGGGCGAATTTAGTGATGCTATCCCGTATAGAGGGCTAGCATCACCAAATTCACCCTCTGGGGACCTCATTCTGCATGGCCTCATCTGCTATGGGAGACATAGACTCAGACTGAAGTTCCCAAATGGCCTAGCTATCAGCTGCTGGTGTATTAGCCAAATAGATTTGTAGATAAATTTGAGGCACATTACTAAAGTTAAACTTAAACACAAACAGGTTGTCTGATAGCATCATGCACAATTTATTTGTATATTGAAGGACTCTAACTTCCTTTTCCAAGACAAATGAACTGGCGCAGATAATTGTAACTGAAAGTGAAAACAAATTTCTAAAGTTTGTCTTGGGTAATTATATATGCCTAAAAATCATCAGTGAGTTATTTCCATAAATCAAGACGTTAAATATGTTTGGCCTGACTGCCATGTCATTGAACTGTCATTTTTGGAGCAATGCTAATGAAATAAAACAGTACTTTCTGGGTGAAATTCAAGACCATATACTTTGATGCCAGATATAACAAATAATTTGCAAAAATCATAACTTCAACTCAATAGATACATTTTGCGTTATGAACTACTACCGATAAGAATTGCGAATAGCTAATAACAGTCATAAATTTTTCGGACAGTCCAAAAACCTTTTTGCAGAATTGAGACTATGCATCTGTTTGTGCTTGCCATTCAATCTCCTTTCCACAATCAGTAAGGTTATATGGTTCTGCTTGTCATGATTTGATCATGTTTATGTTGTTATCTGGCCATAGCTTAGCGCTTTGTGTTTCGCAAGATTCTTGTGTTTTACAGCGACTAAGAGATAGAAATTAAGGTCACATGGCAATTACAATATAAGGACACAATCTCAGAGTCGACTCCCACATTGAGGACAAGAGAAACGATCTCAATCTTATTACTATATGATGTATTTGCGAATTTGGTTGAAAACCTGAAACTAATCGTAACTACGAATATGGAAGAACAATAATCGATAGAAAGAACACAAATTCTAGTGATGTAGTACCCTATTCAGAATCCTTATCAGACAGTAGTAGTTCATTATGCGAAAGTTGTCTGAATTACTTTTGTCACGGATCGTGGTGAAATGCTTGACATAACATAACATAACAGATTCCCTGAAAAAAGAGCTCAATGCTTAGAGTGATAAATAATTTAACAAGTAACTTTGTTATTCATTTCTCCAAGTATTTGATAGCTCAGTATCAGTTAGCAATGCACAGTGTTGACACAATCTCTGCTTCAGAATGTCTTGATAACAAGGAAGCATGCTGCTTCAATCTGAGATAGATCTCTATTGCAGCTAAAGAATCTCTCACAGCTGTGTGCTCTGTTAACCCTTTCATGATGGGAGCTGCGCTGGTGCAGCATTAAAGACAATGAGCCAGGACATTCTCTTATATATGCGAGTCTCCCATAGGGAGCCTTGTATATATAAGAGAATGCACTGGCTTACAAGGTCAAAGTAAATCTCCGTGGGAAATTTGTATATATATGAGAATGCATTGGCACAGAAAATTTTAGGAAGCTCCAGTCATGGAATGGTTAACAATGCACAGTGTTGACACAATCTCTGCTTCCGAATGTCTTGATAACAAGGCAGCAAGCCGCTTCAATCTGAGATAGATCTCTACTGTAGCTAAAGAATCTCTCACAGCTGTGTGCTGATTTCTCAATAACAAACTGAATTTATCCTGTGATCAGTAACAATTCCCAGTTTCAATAGAGTTAATCATACAACTTTGTGCTGATGTTTCAATAATAAGGCTGCGGGCAGTTATAGGCTGTGGTAGCTCAGTATCATAAACTAGGCTGGAAACCTACATCATAATTTGCTCGAATTGAAAGCAAGATTGACAACCTGGTAATTTCAACATTATTTTTTTCTATAATTTCCAAAGATACGAGTAAGCTACGTGGTAGTGCTCTCGCAACATCCGGACGCGTAGAACTGTATAAACAAGGCCAATGGGGAAAGAGTGTTTGATGCCTGGTGGGATAACAATGACACAGCTGTTGTGTGCAGGATGCTTGGCTTCAGAGGAGGCTTCCCCAGATGGGGTAGAACATACGAAGAAGGGACGGGTCCTATATTCCTGACAAACGTCAAATGAGCTATGCCATCATAACCGCAAAAACAAGACATCAAACAGATTTGTTTTTTAAAGAGACTTCTGTGTTGAAATTTCATAATCTCGAAAAATGGTGACTGAAGTCACTTGAACAGTTATATCTTCTCAACAGTCACATATTTATATTGGGATTGGGATTCATAGTGAGGTAGCAAATATTTATACATAACTCCTTCGCAATCTTTTTTTGGTTGAGTTATTTATATCAGTGAAGAAAACAGTGAATACTGGCTACGATGTGAGACATCTTGCCACCATTTTCGAGCAAATTATAATGTAGGTTCTCGTCCCAGTAAACACGAAGTGTCAATATCATAGAGCTGTGTTCTGATGCTTAGATAGCAGGGCTACAAGCAGCATTAACATGTGGTCAGTAAACCATGTCAAGTGTGTCGAAAGTTTCTCATAGAGCCGTGTGCTGATGTTTTGATAACAGTGCCTCCAGTAGCTTCAATCTCGCCTTTATTTGCTGAAAGAAATGAAAAAAGAATTTATTTTCGAAGAATAGAGTTGCAGTGTATATGCAAGAAACTGAACAATTGTACTACATTATTAAGGTATAACCTTCCATTCCACAAATACACAGACCAGCGGTTGTGAGTTTAACCCTTTGTCCATGGCAATCCCTTTGACCATGGCAATTTCGGCTTTCAGGTATCACTATATAACAATATCGTTGATTGGTTAAGTTTTACAACAGTGACTGACCACTCAGCGACTTTGTTCTTGAACTTTGGCGTAATAGTAACATCACTGGGCGTAATTCTTGTGTAACTAGATATAACTCATGACGTCATAGGATCTGTAAGAATAATCTAAATGAACATTGTCATTGCATGACAGCGGGAAATCTGTTCTTTCTGGGTACAATTTAAGGTTTGAGACAAGCAAACATTTACATCATACATCAGAATATTATGTAATGTGGCCACCATTTGCATGGTGAAGGTAGCAAAGTGGATTTTTGGTGCTCATTCAACCCAACATTTGCCTTTATGGACATGCTAACAAGATCAATTTCCTCTTGCTATGTTCCAAACGTTTCCGCAGGTCACCTGTTCTAAAAATATCTCCTTTTACAGTCCCGATAAAAAATAATATTATTTGAGAAAAATTTGAAATAAAATCAATATTAATCGATAGAAGCTTTTCCGGAGAGGTGTTGTTCATATTCATATTATCTACTCTTTCATATCTTGCCTGGAAGACAATCACTTTCTTCAAAATTATAACCGATTAACCAGAATGATTAAGATGGTTACTCACTTTGTACTCATTATACTGTGCTTCCATTGGTGATCTGTCTTCCTTCAGAACTTTTCTACAGTAAAAATAATAATAAAATGATTTGTGAATAAATATGCCTACCACGTGCAACAACAAATCTAATTCATAAATTAACGAGTTAAAACTACTCATAAAACCATTTGGATAGACTCAGATAAAAATTATAATCGTACAAATAATGAATAATTTAACCCTTTCATGACGGGAGCGGCACTGGTGCATCATTAAAGATCTTGTGCCAGTGCATTCTCTTATATATGCAAGTCTCTCATAGGTAGCCTAGCATATATGAGAATGAACTTGCTTATCAGGTTATTGTAAATATTGTTAGGCCAATGCATTCTATTATATATGTGAAGACAGTGAGGTTCCCTATGGGAAATTTTTCAGGAAGCTCCAGTCATGGAAGGGTTAAAGCAGTCATGTTGGTGAACCTCAGTACCAAATTTCATTCAGATCCAAAAACCTATGTCTGAGATATCTGCCCAGACGGACAGACAGACAATGTCAATCCAGTATAGCACCCATTTTTTCTTCGCAAAGTGTGGGTATAAAAGTCAATTAAATGCATATTGATAAACTAAATTATTTTAGTAAAGTTCACTTACTGAAACTTTTTGAGCTTTGTAATACTCAATATACTGATGCATCATACAGTACTACTTGATCCACTTTAAATGCTAAACAACACTTTCTCCCTCATTAGAAAAATTTCAAAAAATGACTTGAGACTTTAACCCTTCCTTGACTGGAGCTTCCTGAAATTTTGCGAAAACCCTGTGCCAATGAATTCTCTTATATATGCGAGTCTCCCAAAGGGAGCCTCGTATATATAAGAGAATACATTGGCCTTACAATATTGTAAGCCAGTGCATTCTCTTATATATGCGAGTCTCCTGGGAGACTCGCATATATAAGAGAATGCACTGGCACAGGATCTTTAATGCTGCACCAGCATGAGAAGATAACTAACCTGCCAACCCGCATGAAGAACTCGTCTTCAAATTGCCTCAGCATCTTTCGAAGCTTCCTCTTCTCAGTTTGGCATCTAACACATTCATCTTGGAGTTCAGGGCTGAAAAATTAATTCCTCAATATATTAAATAAGCAATAGATAACACCCAGATATATAATAGATAACACCCAGATATATAATAGATAACACCCAGATATATAATAGATAACACCCAGATATATAATAGGAATTAAGGCAAAACAAAAAACAGGTTTTGATTCTCAGGCATTGCCACATTGAAAACGAGAGGCCGATCACGATCGGCAGATGTTTAACCCATACCTTGGCGATAGTGACTAGCCATAACTGATAATTTGTCAAAGATATGATCACAGGAATTAATCCATATATCAGTACCCAACTTGAAATCAAAAGCTCAAATAATTTGTCTTAAGAAAGGGTTAAAGTATTTGGGTTGGGGGAGGAGTAGTTTTAAATCTCATAACTCTGTCCCTATTCACACAAGGACCTCTCACTGTGAGATCCAATGGTTTAGTGATTTCGGAGGACATGTTTAGGAGTTTAAGTTAATTCATTGGAAGCAAAAGTGATAAATCCCTATCTTTGCCACTTTTGACATGCCAGATATTCAAAATTTATTATTCACTTCTAAAGAGAAATTATAATTGTTGACAAGCCAGACTGCTTAGAACGACATATATGTAGGGGATTCCATCTCGTATTTAAATGGTACTTTAATTACCCCCCCCCCCCTTCCCGCATTCTCCCCAGTTATTTGTTTATCAAACATGGACAGATATAAGATCAGATCTGACCTGTGTATTAAATAAGATTAAGTGTTTCATAACAGGGGTGTATGTTTTTCAAAAATATATGTAGTTTATACAATTCAAAAGTATTATCTATATAATGTTATACAGACATAATATGATGGGGATGACCACTAAATCGTTCATATAAAAGAAAGTAAGTTAGCCCTCATTTGAATGGTTTCACACATTACAATGTTTTACAAGTAGCTTGGGCACTAAAGCCACAACCTTCAATGTTAATCTTCTAAGTGCTCTGTGGCCCCTAAAATTCAATCAACCATGAAAATGTGAACAAATGGGAAAATAAGGTTCCTGGAAATACTAACATCTACCATATTGATTTTCAAAACAAGTCATCACTTACAATAGTCATGTATATTTATCTGCCTGTTTCCCCATTGCATAGATAAATCAAATTGGCTATCAGCTGTTGTTTTAATTTTGAAAGCACGTGTCTGAAGGGTTAATATATTTTTCAAAAATCAATTAATCAGTCAATACCAAAATTGATAGAAGTGTGCAAAGATACCCAATATATATTAAGAGATATGAGGAAGAGTCCATGTACATTATAGCATGTGTCTATGGAAACCTTGGAAAGGGTTAATTATTTTTGAAGCAAATTAATGGAATTTAGAAGACACTTATATAGGTGAGGGGGCCCTTATCTCATCCTGTAATGAAATTTCAAGAATAGGAAAAACACCTGTCTTGTGCTGCCATTAATCAATTTGACAGTTAGAATAAACAAACAGCCAGCCACCAGTGTTGTTTATCTTGCTTGACCCACCAGAGCTCTGTATCATATGTCATCACTCATTTCATAACAGATTTCACTTGGAATGACAACATCTATAAAAATCCTCTGATATACTCTGGATGTTGGATTACATGGTAATTTATTGATATCATTATATTACATGAAACTATTGCAATAAAATCTTCATATTTTCAAAACAGGATATCACACGGATTCACACCTAATTAATCGTATAAAACTAAAATAAATGAAAGTGTCAAATTTTTGTTTCTCGAAAAAGGGTCATAACTCCTTTAAAATTAATCGGATCAAACCCATATTCGAACTCTATCTGTATTATGGGCTGTGAAACTAACATACCAAATTTGGTTTGAGTTATGGCAGAATGCGTGAATTCTAAGTTGAAAAAGGGCCATAACTCTGTAACAAAATCTCGGATCAAACCCAAATTCGAACTCGATCTGTATTTTGGGCTGAGAAACCCATATACAAAATTTGGTTTCGATCGGATAAAAAATGTTTGAGTTATCGCATTACTCGTAAAGTGTCTACGGACAGACGGACAGACAGACCGACGGACCAACGACGAGTGGTCAATCCGGGCAACGACACTATGTTTACCATACTATGGTATGGGTAAACATAAAAATGGCCCACGTTGGACTATTTTATTTGGATTTCAAATTTTCACAGTAGCGGTGTATTTTGGCCATTTTTATGATGGTTATTTGCAGTTTTATTGTCTATTATCCTTGCGGTACATATACAGTCTCTAATTAGTCAGTGGAATAAGTGAATCGGAATAAGTGAATCAAGACTTTCTATGATAGTTTTGAAGATCACTTTATCTTTTCGTTTCGACTGTATTTACATTCCGTATTTTTATATGAATCGGATATGTATGTGTTGTTACAAATTATTGTGCTGATATTAAAATCATATCAATATATATATCATTCTAGATAATCCCTATATGATGTACAGGCAGTACAATGTCATAATTTGTCATTCTTTATATCAGATTAAATTAGTTTATATCCAACGTTCTCCCTACATTTTCTGGACCTTGGAAGGTATAATAACCCATGTTTAGGCCAAAAAAAGAAGAGTTTTGGTTCTCGGGCAATTGTTTTTTCAAATCAATGAGGGAGGGAGGGTTTTATTTTTATTTTTTTCTGCACATAGTAAGCATGGACAAAGATACCTTCCTCTGTCTAGTAATAACCAGAAATGTAGAGGGGACGTTTATGCATATAAACTCATTTAATCTTACATAAAAATGACATTGTACTACCAGTCTATGACTGGGATTACCTAACATTATACAATGCCTCTGACATTCACTATTGTTATTGTTTTCTAAAAACTGATACCTCCCCATTCTAATATGTGAACCTGAATTAATCCTGTGCCTTTCAATTGTATGGAGTTACAATAAGTGTAAGTTAGATCACAATGACTAATTGTAAGAAGAGCATGAGGATCAGCTAATCATTTTCTTAATTGTAGTCATCAACTTCATGTTTTTTTTGGATGTTTTTTTGTCATAACATCAGTCATTGCAATAAAAAGGCCTAATGCGGCCCTTTTTATTCAATGCGGCGGGGCCTGAGAACCAAAACCTTTTTTTTTGTTTGGCCTTACTAAACCACTCAGGGAGAAAAAAATAAAAAATAAAATAAAACCCTCGCTCGCACATTGATTTAAAAAAAAATACAGCCTGAGAATTAAATTTCTTCTTCTTTTTTTTTAGCCTAAGAACATGATCAGGCCTCAAAATTAATATTTTTTTTGGTCACATTCCAGTCTGGTTCAGAAAGATTTATCAAAGTCATAGAAGTTACCTCTTCGGAGACAAAACATTATTGCACAGCAAATTATAAGAATATTAATCAATTGGTTTTGATGATTATGTGAAATAATTCATGAGGCCTGGTAAATAGGATCGGCTCCCCAAGTGAATTATCTCAAGTAATCATCAAAACTAATAGATTATTTTATTTATTACACACTTTCCACCACTAAAAGGCGCTAATTCTAAAGATAATTTGTGACATAATAGTCCCTGATCAGCTAACCAAGGACGTAATTCACATGTGACATGATCACTTTTCTTCCCTTTGTTCCCAGAGGGTGAATTTGGTGATGCTAGCCTACTGTATGGGATAGCATCACCAAAAAATCATCCTCTGGGGGACTTATTCTGCACATGTCAGACACCAGCCATGGCTGTGATACTCACATCAATAACTCTAGAACGGAAAATTCAAACATCATTGGGCACTCTTTTGAAAGTACTCCCAATGTCGAACATTCATACCATATTTCATTCAGATCGGACAACACATGGATGAGATATATGTTCAGAGAGACAAATTCCATTAAGCATACCCCCATTTTTCTTTGAAAAGTGGGGGAACAACAATAACTGAGTTTATGACAGATACTAGACAGACAATCATTTGACATTACATACAGATGTACATATATATGGCACTTACACAGTCAGTTCATGAAGATTGGATTCAATGCCTTGTTGATTTTCATTCTTCAGTTTGTTCACTTTCAATTTTGGTGAGTGTCCCATTTGTTTTTCCATAGTGATTGGACGATCAGTATCCCGCAGGATGTTGAAGTCTCGAGTAACAGCAGCGAAATCCACTGTGCCAGTGTCCTGAGCTTCTTCCTCCTCATCATCAGACTCCACCATCGGAATCTTAACCATAATTTTTTCTTTTTCCTGAAACAGATATATCACTATCAGAATACCTTACTCGTATTTAAATATGCGCAGTACTTTTTTTAAAACTGAGCAAAAAATAGTACGACTCCTGAATGGATGCCAAACCATGGGCAATTATATTCAAGGAAGTGAATCCGCGGTCATATAATGGTCTGAATTATCAATGTGAACCCAACTTTTTAAAATACAAGCAAAGAATTTTTCCTGAAGTCAGCAGCCTACGTGGTTTAATTCTTTCGTGTTTATTTCAATGTTCTCCATAACTATTTAAATATCAGAATAATGTAGTTATGTTCTACTCATGTGAATGTTCGTCCTGATGGTCTTTAATATACACACGTACCTTTAGGATCGATAAACAACTGTCATTAAAATTTATACTGCAATTTTTCGAAAATAGTTTTGTCAGTTTTGAATTTGCGCAGCACGGTGCACGAATTTAAAACTGAGCGAAAAATAGTACTGTGCGAATTTAAATAGGAGTAAGGTATCCTGGTTTACCCTTTCTTTACTAAATGGATTCTCCCATCAGTTATAAAAGTACAGTCCTCGAAATTGGCCACGTCAATAAGCAATACTGTGGGAAATGCCGAGGGAACATTTGTAATCTAACATGGCACATCATTAAATTGCTGTGGGACATTTTTCCTATTTTCGAGGGCTGAAAGTATACATTGGAATGGTCAATTATACATCTGGAGGGATATTCATGAATAAGAGCAGATGACAGATAACAAAAGTGCTGAAGGATTCCTATTTATTGATGGGAAATGTTCAGATAAATAAGTTCAACAAATAACTTATTATCTGAACATTTCCCAAGAGAAATACTCGTCAATGAGTATTTATTAAAGAAAGTGTTAAAACGAATGATCACGAATCGGATGTTTAACCAATACATTCAACCATACTGATTACAACAATCAAAACCACCAATCTAGAACAAAATATATAACTGTTCACAAAACGTGAAGATGATTGGAAAGAGACATTACATAAACAAGAATCTATCCACTTGCGCGAAAGATTAATCTGGATTGGAATTATGACAATGATTGAATGAAAAATTTCTTATTATCACATGGGATAGCATGTGTCTATGAAATGGGTGGATGGAGTTAATATATCCTAAGCCAATCCACCAAATAATACCAACTACCATGCACAAGAGGAGTATGTCAATATTAACCGTAACATGAAATACGAACACTAAGTCTTGTGAATAGATAAACAAAAATATTGCTTTAGATAGAGTGTCTTCATAATAGAAGGGTTAATATTTCAAAACTGATCAATTGATACCCTATAGGAGACTCGCATATATAAGAGAATGGATTGACACAGGGTATTAACAAAATTTCAGAAAGCTCAAGTCATGGAAGAGTTAAATAGCATTTTAGAGCAAGCAGATGGATTAAGTCTATTAGTGCCAGGAACAACGAAATTGGCATAAAATAATGAACTTTGGGGGATATGTTCATATATTTAAATTTCTCTATCGGTTGACATGACATTCAAGTTTCATTAAAAGCCCTATATTTTTTGAATGCCCAGATCACATTATATACAACATATTCCAAATTATATACCATTCGGAAGAGGAACCCAAAATATGAATACGAAACAGCTATGGTCTGGGAGTGTCCACAAAGTGATAGAGATTCTCAGATTCACCCCAAGACTTCCCGTTATTTACCCCAGAATGCAACATAATTTACAACTAAGAGATAGAGTTATTCCCCTTCCATTGAGAACAATAAACTGGCAGTACACACCATATTGAAATTAAGCACAGAACACATGTGAGTACCTTGACAACAAACAACATGTTCAAATTAATCGACAGGCTAAGTTGATAATACAATGTGTTATAACTTCCTCTCTCAAATGATATATAATATGGAACATGTTGTATATAACGTGATCTGGTTATTTAACCCTTTATCCAACAGAACGGCCCTGTGCCAATGCATTTTCTTATATATGCGAGTCGACCATAGGTCGCCTCGCATATATAAGAGAATGCATTGGCTTAACACATATTAAAAATGATAAAATTGTCAAAGAATGTAGAAAAATATTATAAAAATTGTTAAAAAATGTAAGAAAAAATTATAAAATTGCTAAAGAATGTAAGAAAAAATGGTAAAAAGTGTTAAAAAAAGAATTTTTTTTAGGCCAATGCATTCTCTTATATATGCGAGACGACCTATGGTCGACTCGCATATATAAGAAAATGCATTGGCACAGGGCATAACTGTAACCATCACAATGTGGTCAATGAACCGGTTCCAATGATATCCATATTTGTATGGTGTTATTGAGACAGACCGAAGATATTTTAGGCTGTTGAAGCTTTATTTGGGCGTTTTTGGCCGGTTTGTTGGGTAAATGGTTAAATAGACAAAGAAACATATATAGGCCAAGGTAATTGAGCCCTGGCATTGTGGCTGGATAATATTAGGGCCAATAATAACCCTCATAAAACTAGAGGTGTGACTGTCCCAATGTGACTAAGGATACCCCCCTGTTTTTAAAATACTAATATGCTTCACATGTCAGTAAACATTTAGTTAAAATAATAAAACAACAGTTCCCATTGCAGGTGTACAACCCTAACCCTAATCTTAAACCTATTGACCAAAAAATGTAGGAATAAAAGCTTGGACAAAATTATGCATGTTGAAAAAGGGGAATAACTCCACACAAAAAAGTCGGACAGACATCATAATCGCAGGTGCACAGGTTCCCATGGTACCGGTACTAAATATCAGTGCCAAGATTAAAAAACATTGACCGAAAAATGTAGGAATAAAAGCTCTGACAAAATATAACAAGTGTTTACTCACAACACTGGAAGCACCTGGGGCTGAGAATATTTCAAAAGGTTGGTCTTCAGGCACTGTCTCCAAACATTCTCCCTTATCTCTTGGCTAGAAAGGAATGATACAACATTAGTTCTTGACCCTGATTGTCTTCATATTGATCATCATTAAAGGGATACTGTACTCAAATGTTGTTGATGGTTTCAATAGTCTCTGAGTCGTAGAATAAGGTAACCAGATTTCCATTATTTGAAAGTCAGTACGAAGTAATGTTATGGATGGCAGATTAGCCGGAATGCGAAAATACATATTGTTGTTTTGAAGTAATTTTTGTACAGTTTCAAGCAAATGTATCAAATAAATGTTAAATTATATGCATGCTATTCCCATAGTAGTGATTTAAGTTATTGTATAGTTGCTAGTCAGTGAGTGGCTTGAGTTTACCAACATCATTTTTTACACGATGATTTGTGCCACGCATTGCCCAATCCACTATCCGTCAATTAATTTGATTATGTCTTGTACACGGAAATTCACGGCTGGTGACTGGCCTTATTCCCTACCCAAGAAATACTTCATACCGAGTAAAAAACGCACATTCGTCTCTGACATCAACTCAAACCATTAATATGGAAGGTCAGTGTCAGCATGAGGACACCTTGCGGTGCTTATTAGTTTCATGTGACTACAAAGTCCCTCCGACAAAATAAATACGTCTCATGAACACAAATCAGAAATGGATCATACCAAAAGTGATTGAAGTAAGCACACCCGGTGCTCCCGTTTTTCAATCAAATCTGCTAATTTGTACTGTGACTTTACTTGTACCTGAACATACTTTATTTATGGTGTATAAAAAGTGAGGTATAACTCAACTAATGTCCTATTCTGAAGCGCGTTCTGATAATCGGTCACTGCACAATGTTCACTGTTAAGTAACATTTACGCCGGTTTTGATACGTCAGGTATAAGGATGTGACTGTGGCATCTTCACCCCATTGGAGCCTAAAAACATCTCAAAAATGCTGCATGGTCAGTTTTCCTGCCAAAATATTCCCATACAAAGTCTGGAATTTCTAATAATAATGTCGCATTTTGGTCAATTGCAAAGTATAAATATCAAAGAGTAGTGTCTTCACCCCCTTTTGAACCTCAAACATGTCAGAAATTCCATGTGGTCAGCATTCATGCCATAACCATCACAGGAAAAGTTAAGAATTTTTAGAAATAATTACGCATTCAAATTTGCATCACTTTAAAGGTACTCAATCCGATTAAGCACCCCTAAATTACTATTTCTTTGGCTTCGGGGGTAAAAAATATTTGATTCGAGTCGAGGAATCCACCCTTCAAAGCTCAGAGTGATCAGATATCGATTTTTGAAGTTTGTTAAATTTTGGAGATGTGGTCCACTTGCTCGAGCTCAAACAGACAAATTGCGAGTGTAAGATGGATAGAGTTATCCATAAGTCTAGTGAAAATTGGCGGGCGAAACCCAAATTTGAACTTGGCTTGTATTTTGTGCTACTGAACCCACATATCAAATTTCAATCCATTCAGTTGAGATTATCTAAAGTTATCATCTGGAAAGCGAACGGACAGACAGATAGACACAGACCAATAACATAATACGTGTTTTTTTAATAATGGGCGTATAAAAATGAGTTGATATATTACAACAAATAGACATGCAATTTACACTTACAGATAAAGGCTTTGCCAGTATCCTTTTTATGCTTCGGTACCTATCATACAAAGGCCTCATTACGTCTTTCTCATGCTTGGATTTCTGAAAATATTTATGGAAAATTCATAATACAATATCAAATGAAATTAGTTTTGACTGCACTGCAGAAATTATATATCGAAATGAATGACATCAAGTAGTAAAATGAGATATAAGTGTGCAGTGAAGAGATATTAACACAAAAGAAGACAAGTTTCTTTCTCATGGATTATAATATTAGTTGATTTCTAATATAATGCATAAAAGCAACGGCATCATAGCAAACTGTGATCTTAAAATATTGAAATTTCTTACAATTAAACTTTCAACTTTGGAAAAACTGGTGTTAAGACTTTGAAAGGCGACAAACATGATGTGAAAAATAGGACATCAGTCTGAATACATGATAAATCAATTCGTTATTTAATTTACCTCATGCTCAGCAAATTAAAAGCCACCTGGAAATACTGTTTTCCAATAAAAGGGGCAATAATGTAGAAAGTGGCAATATTGTTATATTACAGATAGAGCAAACATCTTTTCAAAATATCCTTTGAGAATTCAACTAGGTTTACAAAGAGAAATGTTCCTGTGCAAATTTAGAGAATTAGAGTTAGGTTCACCCCAAAAATGTTGAAAGTGCAATAGAGCACAGCAGAGAAAGTTGACACTCAAGATAGTTTGTACTGTACGC
Source organism: Siphonodentalium dalli (assembly GCA_032622095.1). Lineage (NCBI taxonomy): Eukaryota > Metazoa > Mollusca > Scaphopoda > Gadilida > Siphonodentaliidae > Siphonodentalium > Siphonodentalium dalli. The sequence continues at coordinate 57,105,439 of CP136065.1, forward strand.
TGGGTACCATTTCAATTTGACCTGGATATAGTGCGTCATTTTTAGAATGAGGTCCCCAGAGGGTGAATTTAGTGATGCTACCCTGCCTAGTGGGCTAGGCATCACCAAATTCACCCACTGGAGACCTCCAGGCAAAACAACTGATCATATGACACAACCTTAACCCTTTCTTGACTGGTGCTTCCTGAATTCTTGCAAAAACCCTGTGCCAATGCATTCTCTCATATATGCGAGTCTCCCATAGGGCATATAAGGGAATTCATTGGCCTAACAATATTTACCTTGATCTTGTAAGCCAATGCAAACTCCTATATATGTGAGGCTCCCTATGGGAGACTCGCATAGAAAACAGAATGCACTGGCACAGGATCTCAAATGCTGCGCCAGCACAGCTCCCATCATGAAAGGTTTAATATTATAATCACTCAATAGTTGCAATACTGCATGACATGAGTTTATAACTTACAGGTCTGCCATGGATTTTCTCAAAGAACAGCAGAGCTTTCTGTACGGCTATCTTCTCATCCTTCACTTCTTCTCGTTCCATTTTCTGTAAATCATAGTATAAATCATCAGGGTTTCCGCTGGGGGTCGGGTAAGGGGCCAGTAGCTGCTAAGGGGAAAAACATAGTAAATAATTTCAATGTAGGAACACCGATTTATCTAAATGTACTTTCGCCATATAGGTCTATAATCTAGAAGTGTAAGATATTGTAATTGGCAGATCGTATTACCTGCATATATTTTCTACCAAAGTTGTCAAGCTCTCAAACCCTCTAACTTCAAAATACGATGGGAGTCTATTAATAAATAATCCACAGACTCTCTGTGTACCCATTCAAATGATCAGAACTTATTTACTGATGCGTAACAACAGGGAATTTCGGAATATAGGGGCAAAAACAGTGAATAATGCCTTAATGTTAACACATCGGTAACCCACCCTGATATCTGAATTTAAACCTAAATTATGCTAGAACCTGTGCAAAAATATAAAGTGGAATGCATTTTGCGACATAAACATAGAGACATTCGCCAGGTTTGTACCTAACTGTAACATAACTAGCTTAACTCCAAAGAGATGTATTCTGGTGATATGGCCACCATGTCTGTTCCGGTACTCACTTACTGTGCTAATGCGTTCAGTGTCTGTATTCTCGTATAGATATCAAATAAAGTTGTCCTCTAAAATTCCTTGAGAGAAGTTTTATACATCTCTATACTTTTATACACGATATGTGTCCTGCGGAATGGTATCATGGGAAATCTGGGCTGGGGGAATCGGACCTTAAAAATTGAAACCAACTGGTGATTCAAAAGGGGAAAACTTGGCTAGGGGAACGGGCTGTTGATGGGGATCCCATGCCAGTATAGCGGAAACTCTGAAATCATACTCCTATGCAATGCTACTTGTGGTTCATAACTTAACTACAGAACATGTGAAACCATCGAGATATTATTAAAATATCCCCTCACACCTGCATCCACAAGGAATTCCAGAACCCATGGCATAATTGTACTTATTGTAGTGTCTAAAACGAAAGTCAACAAAACACTCAATTGAATGAAAGATCTAGGTTCAGCTAAAAATATAGCAAGGAAACTGATAATACTCTTGTTTTTATTAATGATGCACATTTAACTTTTTTGTGAAATTTTCAACAATAAATGATACAGATGAGGATTAAAGAGGCATTAAAACTGGCTCTTTTAACACACAAAAATATTCAGGAGAAATATGATATCACTAAAATTACTGCTTCCTGCGTCGAACGAAGAATCAAAGACTGGGTAAGCCAATAACCAACAAAAAAACAACTTTTCTGACTTAATTAAGCTTGCTCACAATATTGTTGATACTCTGCAGGAGTGTCTGAGAATAAAAAATAAAATTTGATAACTGTTCATCTATTGGTACCTCAACATCATCGTATCTGCGGCATTCCTTCCTCTGTTCACGCAGTTTCTTCATGATTGTTTGTAGGGTGTGTTCTATTGACTCAGGCCGACTCTGAATTACGTCGGGAGGATCTGATCGTTCACCAGTTGATGAAGTACCACTGCCGTGCCGACTTCTGTTACTTATTTCTTCTTCCTCCTTCAATTCTATAATCAAAGTGAATTCATGACAGGAGCTGCGCTGGTGCAGCATTAAAGACCCTGTGCCAATGCAGTCTCTTACATATGCAAGTCGACCATAGGTTGCCTTGCATATATTAGAGAATGCAATGGCCTATTTATATAAAAAAAATTCACATTCTTTAACAATTTTTATCATTTTTTTTTATAATTTGCTCTTATTACATTCCATAACAATTTTAAATATTTTTTCTTATATTCTTTAAATAAAAAATTTATAATTTTTTTTACATTTTTAAAGAATTTTATAATTTTTAATCATTTTTTATTACTTTCTTTAACAATTTTTATCATTTTTTCTTACATTCTTTAACAATATTTATCATTATTTCTGACATTCTTTAACAATTTTTTTTATCATTTTTCCCCCCTTTTTTCTTACTTTCTTTAACAATTATGGTCGACTCGCATATATAAGAGAATGCATTGGCACAGGGTTCGCAAAAAATTCACAACGCTCCTGTCGTGAAAGGGTTAAATTACAGGAGTATACAACTAAATGGTCTAGGTCCTGCAAATTCAATTTGAAGGGTTCTCATGTCCGTGTGCATGGTCTCGAAACCCCGTACATTGTCCAGAAACCCTGTGGGCAATCTTTTTATTTGAGTTCCTAGCTGTCGGGGGAAAGTTTTAATTGGTACAAAATAATTACACTACGTTTTTTATACAAACATTCCCGGAATTGAGATTGAACAGATCTGCTTCCCAGTTGAGATTTCCGATTCATTATTGTAATTGGTAACTATATTCAGACATTTGTTAAACAGCTGATTATTTAAGTGCAATTTTATTGCACTTTCATTACAAAAAATATATATTTCGCAATTGGTGTATGTATGTCTGCTTTGACCAACAAGATACTGGCTCAAATAAACATCCGTTTCATTTTCAAAGAAAACATGGCACGCCCATGAAAACCACTGCCGTCTTCTGTTTTATCCAATTTTGGTCACATAGAAACGACTTGAAAATAAAGATAATTATTTGATATCAATATGATATAAAACATTGAATATGTTTAATATTTTAACATCACAGTAGTGGGATTAAACTATTATTAACCCTTTCATGAATGGAGCTTCCTAAAATAAGCGAAAACCCTGTGCCAATTCATGTTTCTTATATATGCGAGTCTCCCATAGGAAGCCTCGCATATATAAGAGAATACATTGGCCTAATAATATTTACATTGACCTTGTAAGCCAGTGCATTCGCTTATATATGCCAGGCTCCCTATGCGACACTCACACATATAAGAGAACACATTGCCACAGGATCTTTAATGCTGCACCAGCACAGCTCCCATCATCAAAGGGTTAACATGGGCAATATAGTTGTTCATTGAACCAGCTGGTTAAGAAAATAATAAATAACAACAAAAATCAACCGACCAACAGACCCTATTTTTTTTGTCTGAGTTATAGCAAACAAACCTATATCTTTTAAGACCTTATTATAATCACATGTACTTCAACCTGTGATCACTAACCAAATCAGGTGCCTGATTACCATATTTTAAATGCATCTGAGATGTAGTGACTACTTACTTTTCAACTCTTTCTTGGTCTTTGATAATTCACCCATATACCTCTTGATTTCTGGCCGCGAAACTCGGTCAATTTGAGCTGGCTGTAAATACAATGAATATAAATCAGCTGTGGAATGCATGTCCTTGAATAAGGTGTCATAAAGGTAGTCAGATAAGGGCAACAAGATCATTGCTAGGGCATTGCAAAATACGCCCGTGGTAATTCCAATAAAGGGCCATTCAGTCGGAACCCAAATTCGAAGTTGACCTGTATTTTGGGCCAGTAAACTCAGGTACCAAATTTCATTCCATTCAGTCAGACTTACTAAAGTTATCATCCGGAAACGAAAATTGAGTGTAAATTCCAACAAAAAGGGCCATAACTCTAATGAAAATTGGTGGGCGGAACCCAAATTTTAACTTGACCTGTATTTTGTGCCAGTAAACCCACATACCTAATATCATCCCATTCAGTTGAGACTATCTAAAGTTATCATCAGAAACCAAAATTGAAATGACAGACATGACAGATGAAAGGACAGACAAATAACATAATATATCCAATTAAAAAAAAAAACCAGGCATATCAAAAAGAATATATTGTATCACTGGCAATTCTGAATGAACGTGCACAGGCAGAAATTTGCATATGCTACGAAATGTTTCCTCGGCTAAAAAGCCTAGAATCCACATAGTTGCATACTCTACGGTATAACTTCAGTTTACAATTGGAACTTAGTCCATTATCATGTCAAACGTGGGTTAGATCTGGTTTAAAATTGAGGATTATCGAGATAATCATTGTGCAGTTATCTCAGTAGTCCTCGGCATTCAACAATAAATATTTACTGTCTGCAGACTCCACAGTGCAACATTAAGGCAATGTTGCCAGCAATTGTTTCAATTTTGCACAAAACATCAGCAGGCTCTGAAATTTGCCTTGGCTAAAAAATAGCAGACAAAATTTCTTTCTTCAATTCATGGCACGATTATTCAAAGTAAGCAAGCGGTAATTCAAACAAACAAATGAACTGATTTTGGGTGAAATTTAAGCTTTATGGCTAAATTGTTAAATATTAAAGTTTTGTTATGCTATATGGTATTATTTGAGTTTAAAGTGAGTGAATAGAAAGTTTACAACTATGAAAAATCTCCCGAATTTGAACTAGATTACCCAAATTCTGAAGTTCAATCTCACAAAATTGGTCTACCAGAAGTTGTGTCCATTGCTGAGTCCAAATCCGACAAGAAATTTACTTAATGCCTGAAAATTATCTCTTTTTCTGATTTTGTGTTTATTTGTATTGAGATGCATGATCACATATTTATTTCATTTAAAATCTGACAACCAACCTGAACCAACAACATATAAATTTTGTTTTGCCTAAACCTATAATGTGAAACAATGAAGTCAATGTATGACTGTAACCTACATTTTCAATAGACAAGCCAGAATTTCTATGTCTCGAGGAATTAAATTGCTCTGATGAAATAGTCACCCAAGAAATTTAGATTGGTTTCAAAATAAGGAATGTTGAAATTTTTAAAGATAATTAACAGAAAATATACTATACTGCAGATAAAAGGTTGCAATACCTTATGTCTCAACAAAACACCAATTATTGGTAACCCACTGGGTAACTATGATTAAAATTCTTACCTTGAAACCACACTCATCCTCAAAATCTTGATCAAATTGCTTGAGCCTTTTCTTGAGAACTAGAGAAATAAAAGGAATATAATCCTATTAAAACAGTCTTCATACCATCACCAGAATTAAACCTTTACCCAACAGAACGGCCCTGTGCCAATGCATTCTCTTATATATGCGAGTCGACCATAGGTCGCCTCGCATATATAAGAGAATGCATTGGCTTAACACATTAAAAATTATAAAATTGTTAAAGAATGTAAGAAAAAATGGTAAAAAAAGATTTTTTTAGGCCAATGCATTCTCTTATATATGCGAGGCGACCTATGGTCGACTCGCATATATAAGAGAATGCATTGGCACAGGGCATAACTGTAACTATCACAATGTGGTCAAGGAGCCGGTTCCAATGATATCCATATTTGTATGGTTCTATTGAGACAGACCGAAGATATTTTAGGCTGTTGAAACTTTATTTGGCCGGTTTGTTGGGTAAAGGGTTAAACAAGTTTCTTCTGAGAAGGCACAAAATTTCAATAAATTGATATGAAGTTAATATTCTTCATGCCTAGAGAATGTTCAAATAGTAACTCCAAAAATATACGGTGGCGATACATCACTTACAGGCAAAAAAAATAGACAATGGCATTCAATAGCGTAATATAACTAAGTAGCTCTTGATGACTAAGAGAGATGTGATAATTTTAGATAAATGTAATCAGGTGATGTAGAATTTGGGCTATATCTGTTTGGGCGACCACTAAGAAATTCCGGGGGTTGAAGACAGTGATAGGTTGTGCATTGGGGAGCGTGTTTGCCCCAAAAAATGTTAAATGACTCAAAAAATATCACCAGTGGCCCAAATATGGCCTATGTTCAATGTAACCATCTCCCTTTACGATGTCGAGACATGCATGCAGAGCAGCAAGGAAGTCGACAAAAACAGTACCCAGATAAAAGTAGAAACAAAGTACACCTCGCTTGCTACAGGCTTTGTCATTTTCTCAACGTGGGTGTCTAGGATTTCAAACACCTGACGGCTTTGTCCATTAGTAAACAAAACCAGAACAAATATCATGTTATATCGTTTACATTCCTAAAAAATAAATGTCTTTATCAAATAGTCCGAAAAGTATTGAAAATGGCCCAAGTATTGACCCAACAATTTTATGGTCAAGCATGGATACTTGCATCGGGTCCAATCTATCATGTCAGTGATCCAAAGTGAATGCATGCAAAGTCTCATGTACCATGAATATTGGCTGAGATTAAAGCATTACATACTTAAGTGAGATTGCAATTTCACCAATACATCGACCTAAACAAAAATAGGGCCCCTGGTTAGAGTTGGAGAATGATCTTGTCAATATTTTTGTTCACAACTCTGTCCGATGCAAGAGTCAATGGTATCAGAGCTATCATTCTCAATAGATAGAGCATCTTAGAAAATATATTATTATTATTATAGCACATACTCTGTATTTTCTTCATGCACTGCATCATTTTCTGGCCAATTTCGTCATCAGCAGGAACAGAGCTGGAAAAAAATGAGTTGATATTTGTTCAAGTTATCGTGTTATCATGATCAAAATTAAAGAAATGAACTAAGGGTCGCAACTCTGCCCAAAGTAGGCGGACCTGTAGGCTGTTTTTTTTAACTCAATCAAGACAATGTTGAAGAAGTCTCATATACTGAATATAAACAAATCAGTTGATATTTGTTAGCGGGCTATTGCTATCTGAGAAAGCCCCTTCCCCCCCCCCCCCCCAAAAAATATTAATTGAAAAAATTGGATGGAGATATCAAGTGAACTGTGGGGTGATAAGCGCTTTGAGATACACCAGGGATGAAGCGCTATATAAATGCTATATATTATTATTATTATAACTGTGTAATAAAGATGTAATCATGACAAATTTAATTTAGATCTGTTGAACCATAGCTGAGATATCTGCATGGACGGAAAAAAACCCAGAATTTCCAGATAAACAAAGGATAACTGTAAAATGGGAAAACACAATGTCATTTCCCCCTCTTTTGTAAACAGTCATGACAGTGAACCTCCATACCAAATTTCATTCACTGATAAACATTAAAATTTACATCAGAATTTATCAAAATTGATGCTAATGTCACATAGGCATACTCAAGTATAGCATATCATTACCCAACCAATGGCTGCAGTGCATCTGTTGAATCCCTAACTCACCCAATGGACAGATTCTATTTTCAAACACAACATAAGCCCCAGATTATATCTACAACATATCATTCATGCACAATAACAAAATCTGTACAATGTTGTTTAAAATAAAATTACACCCTGTGTCTACAAGTACATATAGCAGCACTCTCAAAGTCAGTCTAAAAAATAAAAATAAACTTTCTAACGAAGTTTGTAGAGAAACTAAATAAAACTTGTTCACTTGATAATAAAGATAAGTTCCAAAGAAGATCAGGTCTAAGTGAGGTCCCCCAGAGGATGAATTAAGTGATGCTAGCCCACTGTGTAGGGTAGCGTCACTAAATTCACCCTCTGGGGACCTCATTCTGCAAATGTCCAGCACCATATTTTGAGACCTGCAATAGCTAGAAGCATCTCTCTAATAAGATAGTCATTGAAATTAATTTTCTAACCTGTGCTTCTGGTATTGCTCTTGTTCGACTATTGGAGATGGTGGGACATCCGTGTTGCTCGGGAGGCTGAAATTAAATAGAGGTGAAAGTTGATGATAGTAAAAGCATTTGAGAAATTTTAATTTGATATCTATTAATAGTAGCAAATAATTTCATTTTTGAAAAATTTCAATCTCTAGAAGACATAAGTTTGACAACTAAAATCTGTAGAAGATAAATCTTCCAGCAATGGACTTCTAGAATTTCCTTATACATTAACCAATCATCAGTAGATTGAACAATTCAGTGTAAGACAATTTTAAATACAATCTTCATTAATACTTATATCCAAACCTGCAAATAGTGCGTTTGTCATTAACAGAATGAGGACCCAGAGGGTGAATTTAGTTATGTTATCCCACACAGCGGGCTAGGATCACCAAATTAACCCTCAGGGGACCTCATTCTGCATAGGCCTCATATTCTGGGAAGTATCTAGTCTCAAAATTAACATTGTGTTTAGTTACTTTTTACCTTCTGGAATGTATTTTATATCCCCTAATTGGTGAACATACTACCAACTTCAACTGGTGAACTTCAATCTGATCCTAGGTCTCCCATAGCATTTGAGGCCTAAGCAGAATGAGGTTCCCAGAGGGTGAATTTGGTGGCACTAGCATGCCATTCGGGATAGCGTCACTAAATTCACCCTCTGGGGACCTCATTCTGCAATTGACAGACAACCTATTTCAAGGCTTGCCAATATATCAAAGTCTCAAATTTCCTTCATACCGAATTGAGACCAAAGCAAAGGCATGACATAATACCTAGCAGTATATCAGCCACATACCAAGTTTTGGGATGATAAAGCAATAATAGCTTAACCAACCTTCATTACATTGAGTTCAGCAGAACTAAAGTTATCATCTGGAAATGAAATTTACATGGACAGATATGCCTAATTTTAAAAACAGGAGAATAAAACTGCTAATTTAAATATTTAATATCGATTAAGGTAGAAATAACTTACTTGGCTTTCTTGTGCATTTTGCTAGCTCTGGGTGATACGACACCGTGATGCTCATCTTTTTGTTCACTGTGACCATTGTATTTGGATTTTGCTCTTTGATATCCCACAGATTGTCCTTTTTGAGCAAGTATAGCATCTATAATGGATACAATAGTAATAAATAATAATTATTATTTTAGACACTCTATATATATTTTTACCTCACACCCTCAGCCGCCCCCGCCCCCCCCCCCCCCCCCCCCCCCCCCCACTGAGATGGACATCAGAACATTATAGCTACTATTATAAATATGAAACAGGCACATCATCAGTAGCCATGTTAAAACTTTTGATATACCGTATCATACACCACCTTTGTTTCAATCAATAACATTTATCCTGTGAATTAGCCGACACGGATGAGTCCACTGCATTTATACCAATGTGGGCTATTTAAACGGACATGTCTCATTCGAATCTCAAATTTTGTCTATATAATTTGGAGGGACAGATACAATAGGTCAATAAATATGCGAAATCTTGTTATACCGGCTTCATATGCTCTGAAAAACACTTGACAAAGTCACAGCCATTTTTCAGCCATTTTATATTTTTCGCCAGAAGTCAGACAAACGCTCCTTCTTTCTACCATATCAGGAATAGACAAACATGGAATGCTCGTTTCTGTTCAATGTCATGCAAATGGCTGTTTTTGTTTGGGACCCAAACACCATGTTCATAGTTGTATTTTTTCATTACTTCAATGCGTCTTTTTGGGTAATAGAAGGTCGTAGAACGGTAGTTCAGATATTTATTGACCTATTTCATTACCGGGAAAATTCCAAAGCGAATAATATTAAGTGTATTTTGGAACGCAAACCTCCAAGAGGCTTTAATATCTATGTTCAGGCTTTGGAATAATTTATGAGAGACCCGTGTAAATTTCAGGGCAATAAATTTCACAGCTTCATCTACCACAGGATATACACTTTTTCGACAACTAAACTATGCATGAGGGTGAAGTCTCTTTTTCTTACTATTTTTATCATATAAATATGGTTTAAAGATGTTTTAAGTCAATTTATACGAAAGTTACTTTATTTCTTATTTAGACACTATTATATAAAATAAAACTTTTGGTACGAGTAAGGCTGCATGAAAAATGCTATCAGGTTTGATATTGATATTGAATTTTCTACTCATTTATGTCATACCATTTCAATGTTTTAGACGGATATCAATAAATATTTCAGTTAATTTTTCAATAACAAAATGACATTCTTTCGTATTTATGTGTCTAGTTAAAGTATGCAATCTGGTTTTTAAAAACTTTTCAGCCGATCATAGCATAAAATAATTTTAAATGAGATTTTGTATGTAGTTGTTGTTGTAACTGGAGGTCGAAAATCCTGAAAACATCTTTAAAACTGCCGTGGTGCTGTAAATAGTTACCTGAACCATCAATATGCTCGTGCAGAATTGTTAGATCGAGGGGAGGAATGAAAGGCTTTCGACCACAGCTTGGTGACTTCTCCGGTGATGGGCTGCTACCATTTTGATCAGTAGGCGGGAAGTTCAGAAATCCTATCCTAGACTTAGGCGGGTAGAGCAAGTCCTCAGAATTCATCATATTTTGATAGTTCTGCTGTCCACTGTGGATTGCGTCGGATTTTTCTTTGGAAACTTTCTCTTTGTCTTTTTCGTGATAGGAATTCCAGACTTGCTTGACATCGGCACAGGTCACGGTGTGTGGGTGTGTGCTTCGTTTGGCCTGTGAGAGAAAAAAAGATGTGTTTTTATCAGTCTTTTTAACCCATTGAAACATCCTAGTGATCTCTATATGTCGAATTAGGGATTTTTGGATAATAAGTCCAATAGACAGATAGAGGTGTTCCAAGATGATGGTTCCAAGTTGATAAATTCTCTTTCTTGGTACTTGAGTACTGTGAGTGAATAAGTGGTTTGTATCATGTGTTATTGTCATTCAATTTGATATAACCTTGAATGCATCTTTAAATGTTATGTTCATACAGATGAAAAGTCAATGTAGGTTCAGTGAGCTGAACAATTGAAGATGATTGTAACAGATTAGCTGTGTTGGTGCAAAACAGTCGCCATAGCAACAGCTGCCAGCGACTCATTTGTCACACAAGGTGGAACGAGAATCAACAGTACATGAACCAGTGATAATTACAAATAGATCTGACGTAAGCTAAAAACATTGACCTAAAAATGTAGTAATAAAAGCTGGGACAAAATTATGCATGTTGCAAAAATATTTCTAAGTCGAACAAGAGGTGTGCACTCGAGTGCTAGCATACCCCCACCGTGGCAAATTCAACCCGCATTATCCGTAAACCCAACAAAAAAGATTTTTAACTTTAAAGAAAAATTCGGACTAATATATCGATATGGTGTCACAAGAATCTTGTACAGAAAAAATTATTCAAATTGGTTCATATTTGTTAAAGTTATTAAGTCGGACAGAATTTTATAAGTCAAAATAAGTCGAAAATGAAGTGTAATATTACGAAAAACAGTCTGAGCCAATCCCTAGCCGCATGTAGAGAGGGTATTGTGAGAAGCATGTATACCAAAAATTATTGAAATCGGTTCATATTTGTTAAAGTTATGAAGTCAGACAAAACAATTTAAGTCAAAATAAGTCGATAATGAGGCGTAACTTTAAAAAAACGAGAGGCCGATCACGATCGGCAGATGTTTAACCCATACCTTGGCGATAGCGATTAGCTATTTTTATAAATTTTATAAATCCTTACATCAACCTTTTCATGAGTGCTAAAGTTTCAACAATTCACACTTAATATAGTGATCATGTGAAAAATATTTAGTTATCACATTGTGTCAACAGGATTGGCGGAGGATGTTAATATTTTTAAGCAAATAAACCAAATGACCCTCACTATGCAGGTTAGGGGTGTGTTCTTGTCAACTATGCCAAGAACTACATGAATAAACATAGTCAATGGAAATATTTGAGTTATCAAATCGGATAGAATAGGGTTAATCTTACCCAAACTAATGAACTGATAAACACAAAATAGTCTATACAAAGCATGTCATTGGATTTAGAAACCCATACAATAAGTCAGTCTCAAGAATACCAGCACCATTAATATTACCCTGGAGCCCAAATGCAACTGAGGGAATTTCAAAATAAGACATTTCCTCTAATGATGAATATATAATTGGTGATTTATTGAAACCCTTACTGAACCTGGATCAAAGTGAAAGGGATAATATTATATCTGTCAATCGCATAATATGTGTCTATGGAATGGTTTAATTTTAATCCCAAATCCATGCAAATCAAAAGTGGATCACCATCAACCTGGACATAATATAGGAGAATGATCAAACGAAAAGCTTCAAAACCATATGATGTGTGGAGAGGGTTAATCATTTGCAATGACATCACATCATGGAACTGAGGAATGTGTGGATTAATTTTTGTCTAAGATAAGACAACAGTGTATGTAGACAACAATGTCTGTAAAACATCACTACAAATTAAGTAACAATGGACTATTCCAATTTAATATTTTAGAATAGGTGTCCTATAGTGTTTACATAAACTTTAGTAATGAACCTGTTTCAGCAAAGGGGTTAACTTAATATTGCACAGAAAACAGCACTCCACCAGATAGCCATCAATCAATTTGACATTAATATGATAACAAATCCTGCCAGCCAGGAGTACCACTATCAGGCTTTATAGCATGTCCATAGACATAGTGATAATTAACTCATTTCAATAACACATGGTCTGCCAGATATGTTCTCTTAAAATTCCCAGCAGTAATTATTTGAATTATAAAGGGTCATAACTCTGTTAAAATATATCGGATCAAACCCATATTCGAACTCGATCTGTATTTAGGGGTGATAAATTCATATACCAAATTTGGTGCTGATCAGATGAAAAATGTTTTGAGTCATAGCAGCTTGGGTGAATTCTAAGTAAACATAAGAGTGAAAAGGGTTAATTAAACAATACCAAAAACCATACAAACGAAGAACATGCTAAGAAAAACCTAGGTAAGAAATATGAGGCAGATCAGAAGAAATATGTTCAACTTATTGCATTGGATAGCATGTGTGTAAAGGGTTAATTATTTTCTAAATCGATCAACCAATCAATACCAAAAACTATACAGATGAGGGGCATGTCATCATAAACCTACATATCAAATATGAACACAATCGGACAAAATATACTTCGGTTTTAGCATCGGATTTTTGTTTTTTTAATTTTATTTTTGAAAAAAGGGTCATAACTCCTTTAAAATAAACCCATATTCGAACTCGAATTGTATTTTAGATAGAGAAACTCACATACCAAATTTGGTTCTCATGAGATAATATTTTTTTTAGTTATCGTAGCATCCATGAATTCTAAGTCGAAAAAGGGCCATAACTCCGTAAAAAAAACTCGGAACAAACCCATATTCGAACTCGATCTGTATTTTGGGCTCTGAAACTCGCATACCAAATTTGGTTCCGATCAGATAAAAATTGTTCGAGTTATGACAGCATGCGTGAATTCGAGGTCAAAAAAGGGCCATAACTCCGTAAAAAAAATTCGGATCAAACCCATATTTGAACTCGATCTGTATTTTGGTCTGAGAAACTCATATACAAAATTTGGTTCCGATCGGATAGAATTTTTTTTAGTTATCGCACCATGCGTAAAGTGTCCACAGACAGACAGACAGACAGACAGACAGACAGACGGACAGACGGACGGACACACGACGAGTGGTCAATCCGGACGTCGACATTATGTTTACCATACTATGGTATGGGTAAACATAAAAATGTAGTAATAAAAGCTGGGACAAAATTTTGCATGTTGCAAAAAAAATTCTAAGTAAAAAAAGGGGGGATAACTCTACCAAAAAATGTCGGACAGACGTCATAATCGCAAGTGCACATGTTCCCATGGTGGCTGATGTCTGTGCGAAGTTTCACGGAAAATGATCATAAAACGACTGAGAAAAACTCCGGACAAATTTATGTACACGGACGGACGGTACGACAGACGGTGCGACAGACAGGTGATTCCAGTATACCCCCCACAACTCGTTGCGGGGGGTATAATAACAAACTGGTAAGATAAATACATACTGGTTTTGGAGTGTGGTTGAAGTTCTCTTTGTTTTCGGTTCCAATGAAGTCTGTTTGCATATCTTCACTGAAAAATAAATAAAAGGTCAGCTGACCACAGTGTCCCCCGAAAACGTGGCAAGTCGATGCCGCTTTGTTAAAGAAATTAAAAAAAATGTTGAAATGTTCTAAGTCGAAAGGGTTAATAATTATGTAAAAAAAATAATTTTTCCGTCATCTATATACATGTTGCACATCTCCAATATGTGGGTAACAATACTCAGAACTTTCAAATCTCTGGGATGAAATCTGTAGGAGGAGATGATTACACCATGAAGGTACTCAAAAGTGTGACGGACGGAGGGACGGTACAACGGACGGACGGATGGAGACCGTTTCTATAGTCCCCCAAAAATAAATTTTTCGGGGGACAAAAAAGACATCAGTTAAATTCCTAAGCAAAATGCACATTTCAGGGTAATTTGAAAAATTCTGAGTGAAAGATAGTTTGATTTTAACTGTCAAAGTCTATTTCGACAAATTCTGTCAACAGTTCAGAAACTATAAATTAATATATATTATAACAAGTAAATCACATAAATAAATAGTGAACTTGGTAGAATAGCCTCAGTAACAACAAGAGGTTGCATCACAGTGCAAAAATTAAACATGAGCAGAATGGTTGATTGGTTGATTGACTGGGGTTTAATGTCGCTTTCAGCAACTAAGGCCATATCACGACATTGCCTGTTTTAGTGGTGGAATGATATCTACAAACTTACAGCTAATCTAACAGTAATTTCAATGGCTGATAAACTCAACGACCATGTGCAGCAAAACACCAGCCATCGGTGTATAACTGGCAACTCCACCAGATAACGATTTCGAGTTACAAAGTCCATGATGGAAACATGTGGATTTGAACCCTCATCGCCAGCACTGGCTGGGGGGAGAGTTTAGAGTTGTGCCCCTAACCGACTGAGCCACCAAGCCCCCCCCCCCCCTTGAGCAGAATGAAAGCCACATTCTAAAGCAAATAAAAGGGAAAATGTGAACATTACCATTTTACTTTTCATGGCATACCCTTCTGATGGTGAACAGAAAACGATAAATCCTAGATTACAAAGAAGGATACTCTAGAACCGAAAGTTATTAGTCGCTGAAAGGTCACCCTGATAGCTAACCATCATACCAAATTTCATTCAGATCTGATAAGCAATGGCTGACATATCTGCATACACGGAGAGAAAACCATCCATTTCCAGATAAACAAAAAAAGATAATTCTAGAATGGGCAACGTTAAAATCATCATTGGGCAGTGTCCTGATGGTGAACATCCATACCAAATTTCATTCAGATCCGATAAACTGTGGCAGAGATATCTGCATGGATGGATCATGGTAAAAAAAACCCATCATTTCTGAGAAACAAAGAATAACTTGAGAAAGGAAAATATGAACATCATTGGCCCCTCTTTTGAAAGACCTCCATACAAAATTTCATTATTTCATTCAGATCCGACAATCCATGGCTGAGATATTAAGACGGATGAACAGACGCATAAAACGGATGCATGTAATCCAGTATACACCCCAATCGCCTAAGTGTGGTAGCATAACTAAATTCACCCTCTGGGAACCTCATTCTGCATGTCACAAAAACTATATCTAGGCTTAGTATGACTGCTCATGGTGTGAATATTTATCAGATTTATGGAGGCACAGATTCAGTATGAATGTTCATTGCTTTGATGTGATTGAACAAATTCTCATTTCTTATCGAAATGGCCATGTATTGATAATAACGACACACTGAAATGTCCCTCAACCTAGATCAAGCTTGAAAGTCGGTCCCGATTCTGCCCATTGTGGGGGTTCGAACCCACGCCAACCTTGTCTAACCCAAACTATGATAATAGACTTACACAAGGTCAGTAGTTACTTTAACATACATCTGTTTAACATCGTGTACAGGGGAATTTCCTTCGGCTGGTGGAGATTTCTGCAAAGAATGTGATAAAACTAATTTATAAAGCTACAAAACAGCATGAACAACAGCATATAAACCCTTTAATTATCATAAGTTTTTAGGCAACCCTTGGCATTTTCTATAATATTTTCTCTACAAGATTTTTCCAACGGTGCATTTTAACCCTTTCATGATGGTAGCTGCACTGGTGCAGCATTAAAGATCCTGTGCCAGTGCATTCTCTTATATATGCGAGTCTCCAATAGGGAGCCTCCCATAAATAAGAGAATGCACTGGCTTACAAGATCAAGGTAAATATTGTTAGGCCAATGCCATCCTATATATAAGAGAATACATCAGCACAGGGTTTTCGTAATATTTCAGGAAGCTCCAGTCATGGAAGTGTTAAACTGATTTCAGAATATTTCTTTAATTTTCTATCAGCCTGTTCAAAATCCTGATTGTTTATACTTGTGCTGAATTTTCCGACCTGGGAATTTAGTTGCGCATGCTTTAAGCTACAATAGGCCAGACTAAACAGTAGGTGATAATTTCTGACAAGAAAACAATAGAATATTTCAATATTATCAAAATTTCTTGCCAGTAATGGTTTCACATATCAATGGTTTCACATATGGCAATATCATTAACTTACCCGATGTTCACTTGATATATTGCCTAATAGAAAGGACGGTTTTGGTTTAATTTCTGGTTTTACTCGGATATCATCTTTTGTGTCTTCCAAGTCCATCCTATTCAGAGCTTCCACACCATAAATGTATTGCCCATTGCTGAAAAAATATGATTGATTAATCAAGTTCTTAACTAATTTAGTTAAATAGCATTAATGATTAAATTTTTGTCACCAAAGAAAATTGATTTGAAATAATTAACCAATGCAGCACTAGATAACAATAATATTTCAGTTGTGATTATAATAATTAATCAACTACTGTTTAAATTAATTTAGTTATTAGAAATATTTTTTCTGCTCATAACATATCACCTAATTTCGACCTGCCAGTATTCGCTCTTTCTACACTAAATCCTCATTGATGAGTAGTTATCCCTTAGTAAATGTTCATATATTAGGTCGTTAGTTGAACTTTTTATCTGAACATTTCCCTCCAATGAACAGATTTCCTTCTGAAATTTCTAATATCTGAATAGAATTCCTTCTGCAATTTCTATTATCTGTAGTCTGCTTTTATTTCCGAACATCAATCCCTACAGATGAATAATAGATGCTTCCAATGTATACTTTTAGAACTGAATGGGAGAATCCATTTAGAATAGAAAGAGTTAATTATCCCACATTGAGTACCTATACTTCGTAAAAGATGTCGAGTTTATTATAAATTCAAACCTGTGGCATCAAATCCTTTATATATCCAGTTGTGAGGATCAGTTTTCTGGACAGTGGAAATAATTGGTCACCTCACTACGAGCTAACTGGCATTGACACCAATATCATAAGGTTTATATAGTACGCATGAAACACAAAAATGTCACCATGTTGGCAAGTGTCAACACCAAACAGTGACCGGATTTTTTTTCTAACATTTTTCATCAATGCACTCCCAACAATAATTAATGATGGGGCAGCATTGATGAAAAATGATAGAAAAATGCTGACAGCCACGTTCATACAGCTCTGCGGGCAATGTTCCCACCCATATGGCCATTTCATCAGAAATTATTTACCATGACCTTGCCAAAGATTTCTGCTTCAATGACATATTGTATAAACATGTAGTTGGGGAGCCCGCATATGTTCTATTTACACTTTTGCGTACAAAAGGATTGACCCCCTAAAGTTGGTACCAATAATGGAACATTCTGAAAAACCGATTTCTTAAGTTGCGCATTCCTGGGGTTTAGGGGCTGCTGAACCCCAAAAAGTGCCAAAAATCACTTCTATTTACACTTCCGCGTACATCGATGAATTTTGGTTTGATGATACTCCTAAGTGTACTGATTAAGAAAACACAACTTAAGAAAGGGATTTTCCTGGGGTTTTCAGATAAGAAAGGGGGTCCCATGCTGAACCCCAAAACGTGATTGTTCACTTTTTTTTACACTTTCGCGTACATCCATAATTTTTGGTCTCAAAGTACTTTGATATATACTAATTATAAAAACACAACTTAAGAAGCAACTTTTCCTGGGGTTTTAAGTTAAGAAGGGGGTCATCGGGTCACCCCTCAAAACGTAAAAAATCACTTTTATTTACATGATTGCATTTGTCCAACGTGTGTGTATGTGCGTACACCCCTGGATCGTTGCACTATTACAACCAATACATCCCTAAATCGATACGATCAACTTAAGAAATATATATTCATGTCTTCTTTTGATAAGAACGAGACTTGTTACCCCCCCCCCCCCCCCCCCCCCCACAACCCGATCCATTTTCTAGAACTATAAGTGAGCCAGTTTATGAAAATTATAGCTGGAAAATCTAGTAAAATGTATACAAATGTATATATTGTCGTGAAGATAAGACATAATGACACTTTTTTGGGCCAAAATTGAAACTCACCATCCAAGATGGCCACCAAAATGGCCGCCAGAAGTTGTAAATATGACATTTTTTCACAAAAATCTTCTAGATCAATTCATGCTGTTTGGAACTGTTTGAGTAATGCAACTTTATTTTGTGTTTTGTATATTAACTGATCATTGGAGCAATTAAATATGCAATTATTGGGGTCCTAACCCCTTCCGATCCCTCAAAAATTCGATTGTACAGAATGCGGTATAAAATTTCACAAAAAAATCACAATTGGGATTCTAGTCATATTTCAACAAGAAATGAACAGAACTTTGTAATGTAAGTGAGGCATATCATTACCTATGAATATTCCAAATTACTGGAACCAAAATTCTTACTTTGGCTCAAAATGGCTGCCAATATGGCCGCCAAAATATGGAAAATGGTAAATATTACACCAGCGTGTCCTGCAATCACTTACAAGTTGTGTTGATGTACACAATTGGCTATTCTGCATTATATACATTGAATACTAACATGTCTGATGCACCATGGTTAATTGTTACTATTTTCACCACTGACATCGTCAAAATTATTGGACTTTTCTCTCACAAACTTGACATAAATATTGGCAAAAATTCAGTTTTCAGGTTTGGACCATTTTTTCACGTAAAATATAACTATCTTTGGATTGAAAGGTGTTTATTGTTTTGGTCTATCATAAATGTGTCACACTACGGTGTTTATAGACCAAATTGCTCAAGATGGCTTCCAAAATGGCAACCAAATTTGTAAAATAGTATTTTTTTTACATATATCCCGAACATTCTCTGCATTATCCGAAAAGGTAGCAAATTGTAACTCACTTGGTTATTACACGTGTTAGTTAATTAACTAACAACTACATGTTCTATTCCCAGTTGTCCCAGTTCCGTATGGGGCATGACAAATTCATTTTAAAGTATGTAATTTTGCCAAGAACCTCTTTTGTGATTTTGGCCATATTTATTGAAAGAAAATGGGCAGAACTTTGAGACAGAACTGAGATGGACCATAATCTTTGGCTATTCTGGTCCATTATGATAAAAAAAATGTCAACAGGATACAGTGTGGATGCCAAGACCGTAGCCAGGGAGTTACTCTGTGATCATATGTGAGGTGAATAGGTATACAGGGAGTTATTGTATGTCATGACTGATGTGAGTAGGTATACAATGAGTGACTATATGGTTATGAGTGAGTTGTCCATGGTAAGATGCATCTAGGTATACAGGGAGAGGTCATGGTCAGGTGTGGGGTGAATCGGTATGCATGTAGTGACTGTATGGTGTATGATTGTGTATATCCAGTACGGGTGCACCCGGTCATTGGTGTGGTGTATGGATATAGCTACATGGTCATCTATGTGTTGATTATGTATATATGGAGTGACTGTAAGGCATGGCATCGGAAAAGTTTCTAAATTTCATCGTGTGTGTATTATGGAAAACATGGCAGTAAAATAATGTCTGACATTACTCTAACATATCTCCGCTATTATCGTTCATATTCCAGTGTGCAGGTGTATTCATAAAATTATAATTCCAGATTTGGTCGTTGATTCAAGTGAAGTAACTACTGTCGCAAAATACTTATGCTGTGTACATGATGCTATCTCGAAATATATAATATAATATAACAATTTGACAGAACAAAAGAGCTTGTGCATATAATAGCAAAAATACTGATATAGTGATAAGCAAATATAAAGTCGTAAACCAGTAAAACAGTATTTATTTGAGTTTACTTACAGAGTCATTACAATGATGTACCTTACTAGATATGCCCCAATTGTGGGATGGTGAAAGTAAAGTGCACATGAACTACTGGCCTTTGAATCGTAGCCGAGTTCACGTATACCTAGCTTTCATGCAATGACATAATTATGCATGTTGTCGGTTTCTGTCAGTTGATACGCGACAATTATTTCAGATATGGTTTGATATTGTTGTCCATAAATTGACACCTCTCCATTATAACATGTGATCCTAAATTTCCTCCAGTGCATTTCAATTGTTCTGGAGTTACAATTAGTACACCAGACTATGATGATCAGCTAATTATTTTCTTCAATGCAGTCATCTACTTAATGTTCTATGTCACTGTGTGTATACATGATAGTCAATCTATCAATCACAGATATATGTTAAGAGTTCATGTATGATGAAATCAATGCTCAATACGTACGGACATGTTGGTAAAAACATATAAAATAATTTAGAATTTTTTTGGTTTTTTAAACTTAATTTTTAAAACTTTTTGTTTGTTCATAACATATAAAGTCATAATAAAACGTCCCAATGCAAGCCATTTATTTCAATGCAGCAGTGTCTGAAATTCCAATAATATTTTTTATTTGGCCTAATATATAATAATTTTTTATTGCAATATAATAGGGAATTAGAAAATAACAAAATGAGTTGTCAACAGAAAATGAACATTGTAACAAGAGGCCGATCACGATCGGCAGATGTTTAACCCATACCTTGGCGATAGCGATTAGCTATAACTGATAATTGGTCAAAGATATGATCACAGTAATCCATATATCAGTACCTAACTTAAAATCAAAAGGTCAAATAATTTGTCTTAAGAAGGGGTTAAAGTATTTGGGGTGGGAGGAGTCGTTTTTAATCTCATAACTCTGTCCCTATTCACACAAGGACTTCTCACTGTGAGATCCAATGCTTTAGCCATTAATCAATTTGACAGATAGGATAAACAATTATCCAGCCAGCAGGTTGTTTATCTTTACCTTCATTCAACCACCCCATAGAGCTATGTACCATATGACATCACTCAATTAATAACAGATTTCACTTGGAATGACATCTATTAAAGGTACTCTCATATACTCTGGATATCGGATGTTCACATGGTAATTTATTGATATCATTATATTACATGCAACTATTGCAATAAAATCTTCATATTTTCAAAACAGGACATCACACCTAATTAATGGTATAAAACTAAAACAAATTACAGTGTCAATGACAATTTTTTTATTTTATTAAATAATTTTTATTATTATTATAAAAGTTTTTAACTATTTTGTTTTTGTTAAATTGAGCGAGGAGTTCCATCTAAAAAAATTTAAAAAATTCGAAAAAGGGTCATAACTCCTTTAAAATAAATCGGATCAAACCCATATTCGAACTTGATCTGTATTTTGGGCTGAGAAACTCACATACCAAATTTGGCACCAATCAGATAAAAAATGTTTGAGTTATGGCAGCATGCGTGAATTCTAAGTCGAAAAAGGGCCATAACTCTGTATAAAAAAAAAACTCGGATCAAACCCATATTCGAACTCGATCTGTATTTTAGGCTGAGAAACCCATATACAAAATTTGGTTCCGATCAGATGGAAAATGTTTGAGTTATCGCATTATAGGTAAAGTGTCTACGGATGGACACAGACAAACAGACGGACGGACAGACGGACGAATGGTCAATCCAGACGCTGACACTATGTGTACCATACTATGGTATGGGTACACATAAAAATGTAAGAAATCCTTACATTTAAGCGCTGGCAGTGATCAGACAGTGTAACGCGAGGACTTAAACTCTGCTTTGCAGTATGGCTGTTACAGCGTATTACTTACTTATTTCGATTGAAGTCATCCAAGTCATCTGACCTGTCGAGGCCTGCAAAAGATAATCTTAATTGTAAAAAAAAAAAAACCTTAAAAAAGCTAAGATCATTTAGAAATCTTAGAGCTTATTTCACATGAGGCAGGCCCCAAGCTAACTGAAGGTGAAGTTATTGCCCCAAGCTAGGAGGCGACTGGGGCGAAGTTATCGCCTTCAAGCCGACGACTTCGACCTCGGATGTTTGCAAGCCGAAAAACGAAGTCACCTTCCAAATTTGACAAAACTGAGATTTACCGCTGGAAATTTGACTTGTTTTGCCAAAAAAATATATTAAAATATATCTGTCATAACGTTGTTGTCCTATCTCTCTGAACTATTGGGTGAAACATTTACTTAAAATATCCCTTTCTGATCAAAGAAGTTGTTCACAACCAATCTGGCCGGATCTATTTGAAGTCGCAAATATTCGCCGGGATTATCTGGGGATTATATATCTAACCATCGAAAGTCATTATGGGTAGTATAAGAAATAATTAGACCATTCAAGTTCCATGAGTTTATAAATTAGTACAAGACCGCCATCCTGCTATTCAGGTATAAAACAATTATGACATTATCAGATTATGTACTAGACCCTTCGGAAGTTCGTTTCGGCAATGCATTGCACATTTTGGAGAGACCGCTTCCGTAAATAAATGGCTGCACCCACTCCGGCTAATTTCTTCAGATAAAGTAAAAAAAATTAAAAAATAATTTGTCTTTTTATTGATGTTAAAATAAATAAAGCGACATTTGAAAATTAATAATTGGTTCTTTATATTTTTCATTAAGTCTCCCCCACTTCTCTCTATTTTTGGCTGAAGTCTCCCTAAAATCTCCAAAGGGAGATGTCACTTCTCCCTGTTTTCAACCCCTAGCTTGGCCCATGACATGAGAATCAGACTTAATTACTCTAGAATGGAAAAGCAGAACAGAACAAAGGAAACCCCTATTGAATGTCCTCATAGCAGTGAACATCTATACCAAATTCCATTGAGATCCCAGCACAACTGTTGAAGTTACGACATGAACAGACACCAGACGGACCAAAAAGCCAACATTTCCAGATGAACAAAGATGAATAACTCTAGAATGGAAAAGCAGAACCAAACGATGGAACCCTCTTTTTAATGTCCTCATAGTAGTGAACATCCATACCAAATCCCATTGAGATCCCAGTACAAATGTCGAAGTTACGACATGAACAGACACCAGACAAACCAAAAATCCAACATTTCAAGATAAACAAAGATGAATAACTCTAGATTGGAAAATCCGAACAAAACGATGGAACCCTCTATTTAATGTCCTCATAGTTGTGAACATCCACACCAGAGATCCCAGCTCAACTGTTGAAGATACGACATGAACAGACACCAGACGGACCAAAAAGTCACTATTTCCAGATAAACAAAGATGAATAACTCTAGAATGGAAATCCAAACAAAACGATGGAACCCTCTATTTAATGTCCTCATAATAGTGAACATCCATACCTAATTTCATTGAGATCCGAGCACTACTGTTCAAGTTATGACATGAACAGACATCGGACAGACGTACGGACGGACTCACGGACGCATGGCTCGACGGACGGACGGACAGGTGCAAAACAGTATACCCCCCTTTTTTTTTTAAAAGGGGGTATAATTACACCAGTTCGCCATGATGCAATATTTAGAATTATATTATCTATAATTTAATGTATCCTCCATATCAGCTATTAAGTTGTGTTAACTATGCCATTTCAAAAGTGTTAATACTCATCTTCCATTGAATCCCTCAGTGGAACTGTTCAGGGAATATTCTTGGTAGCACTGGAGGTCAAATACAGGCCCCTTTTTCAATGTCAAAAACAACCCATTTTTCCAATTTCTAGCCTAAAATTAACCAATTTTTCTAAGGTAATTTATTAGAATATGAGGGTCCCCAAGATTTGCTTCAGATTTTGTTATTGAAATAGATTTTTTGATTGTTAGTTTACTGAGTTCAAGAAATTATTTTTTCAATTCATAATAGCTGAAGTAATGTTAGATCATGCCATGAATTTCCACTCTGGCTATGCCCGTAGAGATCATACTCCACCAGTTCAAAACCTGGGAACGCTTTGATGTTCTGACAGGGAGGTTCATAAAATTGAAAAAAGAGTGTTTGTAATATAATTCTTGGTTAATACCCGTTTCTTAATGATTTACTTCACAGTAGGTCAAGGTCCTAGCTCGAAATTGCATGATTTCGGCAACATTGTTGAGCCGATTTTGATTTACATGCTTTAAACAATGGAATTTCTCCCGGTAAATAATTCAATGTTTAATGAGAAAAATCATGCAATCTCAAGCTGAGACCACCTCTTACTGTGAAATAGATTAAGTAACAAGCATTAACAAAGAAATAGATTCCCTGCATGATTTGTTCAATGTCATGAAATTCCCTGTCAGAACAGATAATTTTTTTTTTTAAGTTTCCATGTTTTGAACTGGTGAAGATCTCTATGGATAGAGATTGAACCTGAACTATTCCCTTATTGAAATAATTCAATTTTTTCCAAATGGCATAGGCCTTTTCCAATCAGGATAGGCCGATAGGGTAATATCCGCTGTTTTGTCTTTCCTAGTCATAAAATAAATTTCAGTTACTATCTTATATACCATCGAATATGATTTTATTGGCAATCAAGTCACCTTCACATGTAGAATAATTTGTATACATAGAGGATCTATATAATAAGTAGCAATTATGTAAAAACATTATTAACCGTGTACACTAAATTTGATTCGAACTGAGCTTTAGCAAGGCTATAATCGAATTGAGTGGATGAGGTTAATAAATATTGTAAAAATTGAGATGAATTTGAGATCCTTTTTATCACATAATCGCAGATTAACAAGGAAAAATGATCTCGAAATGGTTGGGGTTAAAAAAAATTTTATATTTATTTCCTTATCACAACCAAAGAGGAAGTAAACACAGATTCAAGAAAAAATATGGTTCAATTTTAAATGTCTCTTTTCTTGTTGACAAATTGCTTAACCACACTTATCACCCATATTTATCTCACAGTCAACACTAAATAAACCAAATTGCATAATTATTTTCTAATTAACATAATAATAACATTGATTGATAACATTGGGTTAAGCTCTGACATCACTGCGCGTGCTGATAATACATGTGTGTCTTTCTAAAACATATAAGGCTGGGTTTATGGGCTAATTATGTGATAGATCAATATAAATGATGAAATAATTATAATATGCATGATTGGTATTGATTATGTAAAATAATCATAAAGGTGTGTAATCATTAATCTTATTTCCCAATAGCCAACAATTTTATATTTAATTTTTTTGTTTTGTTGAAATGTATGAAAAATTCTGATAATCAGCTAAAAATATGCTGACTATATGAATGTTCTTTTAATAAAACTATTCTTACCTTCCACAAAATCCCTCATTGAGTCGTCAACACTGGAACTGTTAGTTCTTTCTGAGTCACCAAATATAAGTTCAGTTACTGTCTGGCTAATGGTCTTTTCAACTGCCCTGTGAAGTAAAACAACCTTACTGTGTCAAAGTCCTTCAAAAAATGATGGATAAATTCTATTCCTCCCACACCTTTCTCACAATGAAGATTGCATGTCACTATTTTTATCCCAGTAAACGGAAGTAAATGGCAAAAATAAAACCCTAAAAATAGCAATTAATAATTGAGCATTATGACTCAGAAGGCAGCAGAATCAATGAAGCAGCTCTTTTTCTGACAACTGAATTGTCCTGCAGCCTAAACATGTCAGATAGTCTTATATGGTTTTTTTTGCAGTGGAATTTCCTTCCTCATTGCAAAAATGTTAGGAATCTTAACAGTTGTATAGGTTTTCATTGACACTAAACAGGATACAAACAGAAGCCTTCCGTATTTGTTTACAATAGAAAAGAAAGTGCCAATGATACTGTAGCTCAATTTGTAAATGAGAATATTTTTTGGAAGAAAATATTTTTGTCTGGGATAGGACAGAGTAGAAAATCAGAAACAATAATCCTATATCATGTATGATACACCTAATGATGACCTCCGGATAAACCATCCAGCTGTCTATTTGTTCATTAACTCAGTATTTAAAGTCATATATACATGCTATCCAATGCATTAACTCCCAAGTATTTTTTTATCCAACAATGGTTATATTTCATGTCCAGGTTCAAGTGAACACACTGTGTGCTCACCTGAACAGAATTTTGGCATCAATCAGTTGATCAATCTAAAAGATATTAACCCTTTCCACCCATTCCATAGACATATGCTATCCGATGCAATAACTCAAATATTTCATATACAATTATTCTCATATGCTATTTCAATGTTTATTGAGACACACCCTTCATATTTTGGTGTGGTTTGGTATTGAAAATGATAACCCCTTCCACTCATCCCACATACATGGCCTATGCAATTCAGTAATTAAAATATGTTTAATCTGTGCTATATTTTGTGTCCAGGTCTATTATTACAACCCCTAACCTGGATGGATTTTAGTATGAGCTGATTGGTCTGGAAAATATTTAACCCCTTTCGAAGGGTAGAAAATAACTGGTATAGCATAGTATTTTACTAATCAAATAATGGAAAGTGCTATACAATTTAACCCTTTCCTTACTAAATGGTTCTCTGATTCAGTTATAATAGTATGTACATTGGAATGGTCTATTCTTCATCTGGAGGGATGTTCAGGATATATGAGCAGAGGACAGACATACGAAAATATAATACAAGTGCAAAAGCATTCCAATGGTCGTTTGTTGAATTTATTATCTGAACATTTCCTAAGGGAACTACTCATCAATGAGTATTTAGTAAAGAAAGGGTTAATATTTCCTATAGCATGTTGCTATCAACTGTACAGTAATGCCCTAATTAATCGACTGTTTAACCAAGGCAGAATTATGGGTAACTTTTCAGGATTTAGTCGGAAATATGGCTTTTTGCCATTCATCAGAAAGCTCTCGGGGAGAGCTTTCTGATGAATGGCAACAAGCCATATTTCCGACTAAATCCTGAAAAGTTACCCATAATTCTGCTGTGGTTAAAGAGTCGATTAATTAGGGTATTACTGTATATTGTTAATTAATCCTTTCATGATGGAAGCTGCATATATAAGAGAATGGTTTAAAGGTCAAGGTAAATATTATTAGGCCAATATATTCTCTTACATATGTGAGGATCCCTATGGGAGACCTGTATATATAAGAGAATGAATTGGCGCAGGGTTTTTGCAAATTTCCGGAAGCTCCAGTCATGTGGATCAAGTAACATGGACCTGGTAGTTTCTCTTCACATGTATTCCAAGCCATTTAGCCGCCAACCTGTTAGTTATTTTAGTAGATACTTGTCTGTGTTATGGTGGGTAGGAGAGATGATAATTTGGAACTCTCCTTTAAATAAACATATTCAAACGACACAATTTAAGATCTATATTTGCTGTTTTACTGTGCCAATAGGAGAAGTTATGGATATCAGCAGCTTCATACACTTTGACTATAAAGAGAAATTTCACATACCACTGCCAGGTATCTTTAGCCAAAAAAAATTAAAATCAACTGCAGTTGAAGATCACAAAAGCTTATCCCTTTCATGAAGCTTCCTGAAATTTTGTGAAAACCCAACAACAATGCATTCTCTTATATATGCGCCTCACATATATAAAAGAATACATTGGCCTAATGATATTTTCCTTGACTTTGTAAGCCAGTGCATTCTCTTATATATGCAAGGCTCCCTATGGGAGACTCACATATAAAAGAGAATGCACTGGCGCAGGGTCTTTAATGCTGCACCAATGCAGCTCCCGTCATGAAAGTGTTAAACCTAATACTGTCGATCTTGTACACTCATTTGCTTATTTCATCAAATAGATTCACTTTTAGTAGGAAAAAGTTATTTTCTTTTGAAAACAAGTAGGTGTTGTTTTGAAAAAAGTGAGAAAATTTCTCTAAATAAATCAAACAATAAAATAATTAAATTTGTTTTGGAAATTGGAAAGAAAGTTGTTGTAGAATGGGTTCGTAAATCACGCTATTAAATGTTTGCGTCTCTTACCTGCTAATTTCCATCCCGTAGTTCTGGGTATTCGCTACAGATAGTGAATGAAACACTCACAGAATGATGAATTCTCAGTGCACAGCATTTTTATATGCATCTGATGTACAACTCCTACACAGTTTTTTTGGAAACTAGTCAATAACATACCATAGGTGCCAGACAAATTAGTCAGGAGTGGCTGACATCAGCTGGCATCTTGTGACAATGAACCATACAAAAATAGTCTGTGTGCTGAAGTACACATTGCAGGACAGTTCCGGAATGACAAATTGGAACAGGTCAGAATGGAAAATTATATTCTGTCTCATAATTATTTGGATATTGGCCACACACAAAAAAAAGAACAAATATATTCCTGGAGATATTTTCAAAGGAAATATTCCATTTCAGAATGCTTGTATTCCCATAGGTCAACCTAATAAAATTTGACGAATCTAAACTTTTCCCTTCGTTCAATTATGTGTTCAGCAAGTATATGGAAAATCATGGTATTGATGTCATAATGGGGTGTATTTGGTTTAACCCTCTCCATACCAAATGGATTCTCCCATACAGTTATAAAATTATACATTGGATATGTGTCTAATATTCATCTGGAGGGAGGTTCAGGAAATATAAGCAGACGACATACAGTAATGCTCTAATTAATCGACCTCTTAACCAAAGCAGAATTATGGGTAACTTTTCAGGATTTAGTCGGAAATATGGCTTGTTGCCATTCATCGGAAAGCTCTCGGGGAGAGCTTTCCGATGAATGGCAACAAGCCATATTTCCGACTAAATCCTGAAAAGTTACCCATAATTCTGCTTTGGTTAAGAGGTCGATTAATTAGAGCATTACTGTACATCAGAAAAAGCAGAATAAATCCTGTTCATTGGTGAGAAATGTTTAGATAATAAGTTCAACAAAATGACGTACGGTCGAGAAGATGATTGGTAGATCATGCCATGAATCTCTACTCTGGCTAACGCCCGTAGAGATCATATTGAACCAGTACAAAACCTGGGAACTTTTTGATGTTCTAACAGGCAACTTTATAACATTGACCAAACAAGGCAGGGAACATATTTCTTTGTTAATAAATGTTCCTCAATAATCTACTTCACATTAGTGGGTGGTCCCGGCTTTTGTGAGCCAATATCAAAATAAACATTGAATAATTACCCCTGATTACCCAGGAGAAATTCCATAATTGTAAGCGACGCAAAGCAAAATCGGTCACAAAGTCACTTAAATCGTGCAATTTCGAGTTGGGATCTTCATCTACAGTGAAGTAAATTATTAAGGAACAGGTAATAATAACTAAGAAATATTTTCCCCGCGTTATTGTTTCAAATGTGTAAGGTTCCCTGTCAAAACTTCAAAAAGTTTTGTACTGGTGGAATATGATCTCTACAGGCGTTTAGCCAGAGTAGAGATTCATGTCATGATCTATATGATTGAATATCCAGTATCATTTAATTAAAACAACAGTACTTAAAATAAAAAATACTCAGTATTTTTTTTGCAAATATATTCACCTATGAGGATGACATTGTATATGGGATACCGACCTGCCAAATGGTTAAGGGCTATGTAAAACAAATATTTAAAGTGATGTGAAACACTCCGGTAAAGAGATAAAATACAAATGGAGAATAATAACCTTCTTCAAAGTAGTAATTTTTTACCAATATTATATCCAAATTGACAACACACAGCGTCGTTCTTATAAATTAATTAAATTCAGTGACTCTCGATGGCGAAATCGTTTTTGTTAGTTTATCGCCGATAGATGCGTCCCGAATCGAGTAGTAAATATTTACAATTGAGCGTAGTTCAGACGATGTTTTCTATGGAGTGGTACGGTCGATTTGCTTCAGATTTTCGGCAATGTTAGTAGAATACTACACTCAACCAGTTGACATAGCGCCTGGATACTAACTGACATAGCGCCTGGATACTAACTGACATAGCGCCTGGATACTAACTGATCAGTTTCATGCACCAGAACAAGTACATAATATGTCTTTAACCCTTTACCCAACAAACCGGCCAAAAACAGCCAAATAAAGCTGCAACAGCCTAAATTATCTTGGGTCTGTCTCAATAGAACCATACAAATATGGATATCATTGGAACCGGCTCATTGACCACATTGTGATGGTTACCGTTATGCCCTGTGCCAATGCATTCTCTTTTATATGCGAGTCGACCATAGGTCACCTCGCATATATAAGAGAATGCATTGGCCTAAAAAAAATCTTTTTTTACCATTTTTTCTTACATTCTTTAACAATTTTATAATTGTTAATGTGTTAAGCCAATGCATTCTCTTATATATGCGAGGCGACCTATGGTCGACTCACATATATAAGAGAATGCATTGGCACAGGGCCGTTCTGTTGGGTAAAGGGTTAATCATCATAATATTTATTTATAAACCAAAGCTCTATTCAAACTTTAACCCTTTCATGACGGGAGCTACGCTGGTGCAGCATTCAAGACCCTGTGACAGTGTATTCTCTTATATATGCGAGTTGCTCAACAAGTCAACAACTGGCTTACAAGATCAAGGTAAATATTGTTAGGACAATGCATTCTCTTATATATGCGAGGCGCCCTATTAGCGACTCGCATATATATAAGAGAATGCATTGGCACAGAGTTTTCACAAAAATTCAGGAAGCTCCATTCATGAAAGGGTTAAAGGATAATTATTATATTAAAGACATATTATGATCTTGTCTGGGTGCGTGAAATTGATAAGTTGGCAACCTGGGGAATGTAGCATTCTACTAACATTGGCGAATATTTCACAGAAATTGACAATAGAAAACATCGTCTGAACTATGCTCAATTATAAATATTTATATCTCGATTCGGGACGCAACTATCAGCGATAAACTAACACAAATGATTTCTCCATTGAGAGCAATTGCATTTAATTAATACACAAGAATGACTGTGTGTGTTGTCAATTTGGATTAATTATCGTAAACAATAATTACTTTGAGCAAGATTATTCTCAATTTCTACTTGATCCCCTGCCGGAGTGTTTCACATCACTTTAAAGTCAACTGATCGAAATGAAACATGTTTCAAAAATGGAAATTTTGTGCGATACCACCACTAGGAGTATATATACTATCGGTGGTATCGCACCAGGGGGACATGTGGAAATTTTAGGACACAGAATTTGGTCAGATTATAAACATTTGTGATTGTAGTTGAATGACATTTAGAAAGGGACACATTGACTGGGTGTGAGACAGAATGAGTCATTACAGTCACAGGGTACAATTACAGCCAGGCGAAATTCTATCTGTAAACACCACAGGTCCCCTGGTGTGACAACACTACCATGAGTGTATACCTTAATACAAGGTTTATATCTATCGGACCTATATTAAGCAGACTGACTTACAGTCAAAATCACCTGTGCATAAGGTAATGCCACATACCCCATATTCACACCTTAATTTGGAGTATCTCCCAGATCGATATGTGGAAGATCACCGAAGACATATATGAATATTGCACACTTTCGAAATCGGACAAACCCTTAAACAGATTCCTATCAAATTTAGCATAGTACTACTGCAGAATTTATACAGCTGAGGTCACACAAACAGGACCACACATGGTGAATCATTGTGACAAGTGGAATTCTGCAGCAGTACGTGTGCACTGGATCAGCAGTAGGTGAATGGATATTTACATGGCTCAACAAATGGCTGAGTGGTTCACACTAATTTTTAAACCATTTGATTTACTGCACATTATTATAGAATGGATGTCATAATAAAATGGCAGGGAGTTTCGTCAAGAAAATAAACAAGGAGTTCATATCATAAAAACAAACTTCTAAAAACAAACATGAAGTTTGTTGAGTTCATCTAGAATTTATGCACCAAATTGTCAAGGCACCAAAGGAGGCATGATGTCGCCTGATCAACAAATTTATGGGACCATATTTCAGATTACATTAACCCTATCATGACTGGAGCTTCCTGAAATTTTGCAAAAACACTGTGCCAATGCATTCACTTATATATGCGAGTCTCATACAGGGAGCCTTGCACATATAAGAAAATACATTGACCTAATTATATTTACCTTGACCTTGTAAGCCAGTGCATTCTCTTATGTACGTGAGGCTCCCTATGGGATATATAAGAGAATGCACTGGCACAAGATCTTTAATGCTGCACCACTACAGCTCCTGTCATTAAAGGGTTAACCCTATTGCCGATCGATTGAAAATACAGTAAACCTCAATAAACCAAGCTATGGAGCCTTAAATGTTTCGCTCACCCATTAATTTTCATGCTTTCTGTCCACTGTTGATGTTTGGTGTCACAATTTGCGATACCCCTGAGAGGCCACATGCGCCAGTTTCGACAGACGCGATTTGACCACTGAATATGTAGTGACTTGGCATGGTGGGCAAAAATAAAATGCTTTTCTTTTTCTTATTTCATAAAAGTTGCTGTCTGTTTTACAGTTTGATGTATTTTTGCTGTCATGCACATGGTCCACTTGCACACATTTATGTACCTTCAATATGGCATTGGGTTTACAGATTGTTTATCATGTCAGTAGATAACCATATCAAGGTGATGTCAATATGAGTGGCGGATAAGAAAAAACACAAGAGGGTTCATTTCACCTAGAAAATACTATATTGCAAGCAAAAACTACCGACCCCAGTGAGCAACGGACAAACTTTCGGTTATTCTCTGTGCGTGGATCACAACTTCGCCATCGCCAGCCGGCTTATGATCCGATACGCTATGCACATCTCAATCCCCCCCCCCCACTAATTGATAGTAGGTCTAACCCGAGATGATCACATGCAAGACTTAACATTCCACATAAAAGCATGGATACCTAATTAAGCCAAGCTGTACGATAACTTTTGCGTCCGGTTAGGTCGTATATTTACATGATGTTTGGCTTCGTTATTGGGGTGTATCAAGCCGGAGTTTAGTGTCTGTCATTTTCAGAATGAGGTTGCCAGAGGGGGAATTTAGTGACGCTATCCGGCATAGCGGGCTAGCATCACTAAATTCACTCATTCTGCTTAGGCCTCATCTTCTCTTGAAAGTTTCTTTATTATCAAATTTCTATAGAAACTTCTTCACAAGATTCTATTTATTTTTTAATTTAGTTTCTCTATATCCCCAAATTGGCAGACGACACATTGCATTATCAAGGTTCCCAATGGGTGTATATCACAATATTCAACATTTGGGAACTTCAATCTGAGTCCATGTCTCCCACAGCAGATGAGGCCATGCAGAATGAGGTCCCCAGACGGTGAATTTGATTATGCCAGCCCGCTATGTGGGTAAGCATCACTAAATTCACCCTCTGGGGACCTCATTCTGAAAATGACAGGCACACTAAACTCAGACTTGGGGTGTATCATCATTTCAGCCACCACTAACTGTTGTTTTTATATAAACCACCGACTCCAGTACTCAACATAATATAACTGTCCCATATACACAGAATAGGTTACTCTCTTTTAGCTTGGACCTCAATTCTGTACTATCAGGAACCGAATGAGCGCCACCAGCTCTCGCTTGACATTTTATGATGGCCTAGTGTGCTATTCACCTTACCAACAATGCCATATAGTGGGTAAAGTTTGTAAAGTTTGTCAGTAGCTCACTGGGGTTGGCAATTTTTGCTTGCAATACTTCAACAATGCTTGTGGGATGTGGGTTTTGTATGTAGGTGCTGGGTTTCAGAGGCATGCAAAAGAAGCAGATATGAAAGTTCAACTTTGTGCAGTCATACCTACACATGAATTTTACATGATGCATGTGGGCACCCAAAGAATTTGAGCAACTTTTTGTTATGATGATATATGTCATAAATATCACTAACTTTGTGCAGTCAAACCTACACAAGAATTTGAGAGACAATTTGTTATGATGATATATAGCATAAAAAGCAGGAAGATTATCAAATATTACATGCTAATTGGCACTTGAAATCTGACTGACATGGTTCAAGCTGTCGGTGGCCAAATTGGCCAGTGGCCAATTTTTTTGGCAAATGGCCAAAGAAAATTTCATTTGGCCAAAAAGTTTCAAGGCAAGTCTGCATTCATTGCCAATCACCCCTCAAGAGCTCTTTCCATCAATGTATCACATTATTATAATCAATAAATTTGTAAAATGATATCAAGGAAATATGGGTTGATACAAAAAACGGACTTGGCACTGAAAGGTTAATTTGTCAATAGCCATGCAGTTGCTCGTCCGTGTATGGATAACAATTTATTAAAAGGCATATTTGATACCTTATCAAAACAATGAGGATTAACTGCTAAAACAGTACTTTGTTAATCAAGTGACAACACTTCACTGTTTTGTGGTTTCAAAATAAGACCATGTTGGCGAATCAGTGCAATTTATATTAATATATGTTGCTGGCTAAACCTATTTCCATTTTCAAGCCTGCAAATAGTGTGTCTGTCATTAGCAGAATGAGGTCCCCAGAGGGTGAATTTAGAGACGCTACCCCGCATAGCGGGCTAGCATCACTAAATTCACCCTCTGTGGACCTCATTCTGCTTAGGCCCTCTACTTCTATGGTAGACCTAGGATCAGATTGAAGTTCCCCAGTTTCAAGTTGGTGATTTTCACCCATTGGGCACCTCGATTATGCATTTTATCTTCTGCAAATTAGGGGGATATAGAAACTTCCCAGAAGGGAAAATGTAACTAAAAACAATGTTAATTTGATACTATAGATACTTCCCAGAAGATGAGGCCTAAGCAGAATGAGGTCTCCAGAGGGTGAATTTAGTGATGCTATCCCGCTATGCGGGATAGCGTCACTAAATTCACCCTCTGGAGACCTCATTCTGCAAATGACAAGACACGCTATTTGCAGGCTTGTCCATATTTGAGGTTCCAATCCATGCACATTTCCATTATTCCATTATTCGATCAAGCCTAAGGCCAAAACAAAAATTGATTTGTGTCTCAGAATTTATTTTTTTTTAATCAATGAGGGAGGACTTTAGTTATATTTTTTTGTGCACATCATAATAAAATGTGGAGGGAACTTTATTTTACATATACACTCATTTAATATGATGTCAGAAGAAACTTGTAGATATTAATGAAATTTCATCTGTCAATTTGAAGACTGTTTTAAGAATGTATCACAATTATTCACTTCAGATTAGTGAGAGAACATTAAATTTGTATTGCTCCCTTGAATAAAAGTGGTAGAGATGTAGAAAACAGTTATATGTTGACATCCCATTCCCCCTTCAACACAAGTTTCATATTTTGAACTTTTTTGTTACTTTTAATGAGCTTAAATGCACAGATGGCCTTCGTGGTGGGTATGCTGTTAAAATAGTCACTTCTGTTAAAACCGTCATAAACAGAAAGAATATTAAAATATAGACAAACCTTGTTCTTACAGCAATCATAAATATCAAGTAAATAGTATGTTAGTGTCAAGTTCGTACACTTTGTTATTAAACAAAAGCCAAAAAGAACCTGGCTTTTGTTTACATGACAAAGAGTACAAACTTGACAATAACATACTATTTACACGATTTTTATGATTGGTATAAGAATAAAATATGTCAATATTTTAATATTCTTTCCATTTATGGCAGTTTTAATGGGTGTGACTATTTTAACAGCATACCCACCGCGAAGGCCATCCGTGCCTTTAATAAATCCATGATCTTAAAGTAATATCCAATTATCCATACATTCAAATTATGCTAATGTGGAATTTTCTTATTGCTGATAATGTGAATGGTAATATTGTTGGGAAAAAGTTATCTGAACATTTCTAACCAAAAATAGGAATCACTTGTATTATATGTTGTCTGTCTGTCATCTGCTTATCTTTCCTGAACATCCCTCCAGATGAATAATAAACAATTACAATGATTACTTTTATAACTGAATGGATAATCCATTCAGTAAAGAAAGGGTTAAATTGTATTATTCCTTGATTGTAATATTTATACTTACTCAGTGTTTGCCCGAGGAATGACGGGAGAATCCATTCAGTAATGAGAGGGTTAAATTGTATTATTCCTTGATTGTAATATTTATACTTACTCAGTGTTTGCTCGAGGAATGACGGGAGAATCCATTCAGTAATGAGAGGGTTAAATTGTATTATTCCTTGATTGTAATATTTATACTTACTCAGTGTTTGCTCGAGGAATGACGGGAGAATCCATTACACTGATGGAACTTTCGCTGTAAACAAAATATAGACAGATTATAATATATAAGATTTAATAAAAAATTATTAACAGCATGTCCATATACAATAAGGGACGCGTCAGCCTAACAGGAACAATAAGTAACAAACCGTGACGACCGAAAGCTTCGGCAAAAAGGTTGTTACTTTGTTACCAAAAATAAACTGAAATCTCTGAAGCCAATAATTGTGTGATTGACTGATAAATGAAATTTTGTGATTAACCCTTTCATGTCCGGAGCTGTGCTAGTGCAGCGTTAAAGATCCGATGCTAGTGCATCTCTTATATATGCATGTCTTCCATAGAGAGCCTTTCATATATAAGAGAATGCACTGGCTTACAAGGTCAAGGTACATATTGCTAGGCCAATGCATTCTTTTATATATGTGAGGCTCCCTATGGCAGACTCATATATATAAGTGAATGCATTGGCACAGGGTTTTCGCAAAATTTCAGGAAGCTCCAGTCATGGAAGGGTTAATGTAATACGAGGATAAATTTAGAACTGTAAATGCGAACAACATAATTGGACACTCTTTTGAAAGCATTCCTGATGGTAAACATCCATATCAAATTTCACTGAGATCCAGTAAACCATGGCTGAGATATGTGTGGTAACCACATTTTCCTGACAAACGAAGAGGGATAACTCTAAAAAAAACAAATATACAAAGAATGGCCATAATTTATTTCTCTGCCTGGGTAATTAGTTGATTTACAATGGATTCATCAGTAGGGACATTAAACTTATTGGCCGAATATCACTACCAAGCCTTGAAATAGTGTGTCTGTCATTTGCAGAATGAGGTAAATTCACCCTCTGGGGACCTCATTCTGCAAATGACAGACACAATATTTTCCTAAATAAGTAAAATATATATCTCCTAGAAGTATCTTGCCCACTGAACTATATGGTATATTATCCCAAGTAGGAGGGGTTAACTCTCCGAGTTGAAAAAAAAACAGTACGAAATTCTATGGTACATATCCTCTGTCATGTTCATGACACGTGTAATCACGTGATTTCTGACACGTAGTGAAGTATTCGCCATATTTTTATCCCCAGTAGGACATTCCTCGTGAGCGGGGTGGGTGCGAAACCCTGGGAGGGAGCTCAGCGTTCAGTGGGCAAGATACTTCTAGGAGATATATATTTTACTTATTTAGGAAAATATTGTATCTCCGTCAAAGGTATCTTGCCCACTGAACTATATGGTAAAGAATAGAATTTTCTAACAGGTGGAGGCCACGAGGAAACACAAAAACACCGCTATGCATCTGAATCAAAGAACTGGATTGACCTGATAACCTACAATATATACATATACATGCACAGACATATAGATATATACATATATACACATGCACAATAGGACCATAAGCCAATGTAATATGCTATCCTAAAACTAATACCCGTCAGCAAGCTCAAACGAACAAAAAGTGGCCACTTAAAGAGTTTAAGACCCCTGCAAGTAAAGTAAATAGCTTCAGAAGACATGGAGACGGATACGACATTCGCATCGGAACTTAGGGCTAATAATGTATCAGCCGAGTACTTGCCGAGAAAGGTACGGGTAACACACCCCCCCCCCCCCCCCCCCCCCCCCCCCCCCCCCCCCCCCCCCCCCCCCCCCCGAAAGGGGAGAAGCATCAATGTTCTAAGGAAATGGAAATAGAAAAATACCCGTTGACAAGAAATCCCCAGCCGGGTATTATAAACCCAGGGATGGCTAAATACTAATAACGCACCTAACAGGCTAACCCAGGCAGCAAAAGCCGCAAGTTATAACGAAGAGCCCCCTTAAAAACAATAGAACCAACCCCCGAACCAAATCTTGAGTGGGTTGGGCCGTGTCCCAGTACACGATGAGAGCCCGATGAAAAACCAGCTGCAAGCTCCCAAGAAAGGGCCCGACACCAACTACTTGGAGACATGCCATTGTCGATAAGGAGGAGGTATCATTGACCAATAGTCTGACCGGGAAGCGAATGGGTATTACACAGACATACGTTGCAAGGCTCAGGCCGTATGAAGAACAGGGCTCAGAATTGGAGTTTCACAGCAGAAAACTTAGTTTGAAGCCTGGAGTTCGAGATATGACCGACTAAGATGCAATAAGCCATGTCATTTTCCCCTGATGACGTTCCCAAATGTGGAAATGCCCACCAACACAGTTAAACCCAACTGACCAATCACAGGCTACTGAATCCATGACAGAAAGGCAGCCAGGAACCGAAATTCCAATGTCGTTAAGGTGGAAATCCACATATTTCCACCCATCAAAAACCGCCACAAACAGAAAGAACATCAAAATGTAGACAGACTTTGTCCGTATACAAATAAGAAATATCGCATAAACAGTATAGTATTGTCATTTGTTTGACCATTGTTATGTAAACAAAAGCATAAAAAGTCACTTTTCTTGTGTTTGTTTATATTATGATGGTAAACATAAAGAGCGTTCTTTGTTGCTGAATTCCTGATATGGAACTAATAAAGAGCGTTTATATAATTTGTGTGTGATTAGCCAGTGACACCGTGCTGTCTTCTGTAACACAATCAGGCTCTTGCTTATGTAAAATATAGTAAGTCTTTATGATAGCATGCTGTTTACGCGATGGTCATGGTATATATGAACGAAACTGTATGCGTTTTAATGTTTGTCTGTTTACGGTGTTTGGAACAAATATGAATATTTTCCACAACTAAGGCCAACCGTGCCTTTAACCACCGTCAACGCACGTGGTAACTTAAATAATACGTCACCTGTATGCCATAGATTTGTTATAAAGAAAACGATCAGCGTCTTTAGTCATATCCAATGGTGCCTCGAATGTTCTGCCGTTAATAGGCCAGAAACTCTGATATTGTCGGCATAAACACGGATATTAAATCATTGACCGATTAAAATTATGGAAGACAAAGTCCGTTAAATCGAAACGAGTCGTCCGTTTCCGAGATTATATTCGGAACAACCGCGTAATCTTTATGTGAATTGTACATAATTTTCAACTATAAGCAAAGAAATAATGTTGTTTGTATAAAACAAAAACAAAACTGTTTTTTCTAAACAAACGGCAACTTAGCTTCATTGGAGAGATTCTTTTTGCGTCCTTCCTAGTTGAGGAGGGATAAAAATATGGCGAATACTTCACTACGTGTCAGAAATCACGTGATTACACGTGTCATGAACATGACAGAGGATATGTACCATAGAATTTCGTACTGTTTTTTTTTCAACTCGGAGAGTTAACCCCTCCTACTTGGGATAATATACCATATAGTTCAGTGGGCAAGATACCTTTGACGGAGATACCCTATTTCAAGGCTTGATCACTACACTAGGGCCCTGCGAATCGGAAATTCGGCTTATAGAATGTCAGATTTAACTATTATTGCCGAAAACAACAGTCATATCCTTTCAGAAAACAAGACATCTGAACTATTTAACAATGTAAATATTTAGTTGTTAGTTTGTTCCAAGTAAATTACAGCTTTACAAACAGAACTGATTCCGATAACGAGAATCGCTTGAAGTTATCATCCGGAGAACAAAATAGTCAGAAAATTCTAAGTTGTCAAAGAGCATAACTCCGCCACAAATGGTTGAATAAGAATCAAATTCAAACTTGATCTGGACTGTCTCATATAAAAGCCACATACCAATTCTCATAAAATTATATCGAATAGTATTCAAGTTAATATCACTTCACTATTCAAAACGTACTTATCAAGAATGAATGGCGATGCCCGGCCGGTGTACTCCTCCTCTGAGAATCGAGGACTTGGGAAGCACGCCCGTTTGGCACTGTGGCTATTATTGGTATCAGATTTGTGAGCATCTGCCCAGCTGGGACCATCACTGCTATCAGAATATTGGCTACTATCATAAATCTGTCTGGTCTGAAAAGAAATAAAAACATAACCTATTTATGTTCTTATTCTTGCATAGTATAATTATTGTGTGAATCCGTTCAAAACAATGAATGTTCACCTCATATGTGTTTGTGCATTATACATTCAAATATGATCTTTACACCGAATAATCAAATTATCACAACAGGTAATAAATTTCAGAGAAATAACATTGTACTGTTTAGAGGATGGAGGATTTGATTTGTGTCACACCGACAGGTTTTCAAGCTGATACACAGTTAGTCTCTCAGTGAAATGGCTTTCCTTTCGGGGATGTTCCCATATCGAGGTTCTGGGGTAGACCAATTGTTGTGGACTTTACGAGTTTGGGCTTAGGTGGACTTACCTTACGAGGTGACGGCGTTGGCCTTATATCAGCATCGAGGTTGAGCTTTGGTGAAGGTACTGGTTTTGGTTCAGATTCAATGTTGAGCTTAGGTGGAGGTGGTCGAGGAGGTGGTGATTTTGATTTCTTTGACTCCTGAAAAAATTACAGACAATTTATTAATCCTTCCTTAACTAACTTGATTTTGCACCCAGTTATAACAGTACAATTAAAATGGTCTATTATTCATCTGGATGGGTGTTCAGGAAATATAAGTAGACAATAGACAGACACAAATATCAACAGGTGCTGAATAATTCATATTCTTTGATGGGAAATGATCAGATAATAAGTTCAGCACTTGTTGAACTTATGATCTGAACATTTCCTAAGGGAATTACTCGTCAATGTGTCCAAAAAAGAGTTATAACTGAATGTCTGAAAATATGGTGCCGGACATTTGCTGAATGAGGTCC
Organism: Siphonodentalium dalli; assembly: GCA_032622095.1. Taxonomy (NCBI): domain Eukaryota; kingdom Metazoa; phylum Mollusca; class Scaphopoda; order Gadilida; family Siphonodentaliidae; genus Siphonodentalium; species Siphonodentalium dalli. The sequence continues at coordinate 57,146,704 of CP136065.1, forward strand.
CCAGAAGGTGAATTTAGTTAGCACAGCGGGCTAGCATCACTAAATTCACCCTCTGGGGACCTCATTCTGCTTAGGCTTCATCTTCTCTTTATTAGTTTAGTTTCACTATATATCCCCAAATTGGCAGACGACACAATGCATAATTGAGGTGCACATCACCTTCTTCACCATCTGGGAAATTAATTCTCAGTCTAGGTCTCCCATAGCAGATGAGGCCATGCAGAATGAGGTCCCCCAGAGGATAAATTTGATGACACTAGCCCATTGTGCAGGGTAGCATCACTAAATTCACCCGCTATGTTTTTGATTATTTGAAATTTCAATCCTGAGTGATACATACTTGGTATGATAAAATTCTTTATGGCAAGTTCAATTAATTGAAGGCTGCATTGTAATTTTTCAACAAATAGCATATATATAATTCCAATTATTCCTAGGTCCATTCAAAGAAAACTACACAGACTTTAACAGTTAATCTTCGAAAAATCACGATTTATGAATCATTGCTTAATAGGAAAATTTATGAATATACTCCCCCACAAGATTGTTGCGGCAGTATAAGAAATTTTGATAATAGGAAGCTGGTTTATCTTCTTTACTTAGCTACAGTAATGCCCTAAATAATCGACTCCTTAACCACAGCAGAATTATGGGTAATTTTTCGGGATTTAGACAGAAATATGGCTTGTTGCTTGTTGTTAAGGAATGACAACAAGCCATATTTCCGACTAAATCCTGAGAAATTACCCATAATTCTGCTGTGGTTAAGGAGTCGTTTATTTAGGGCATTACTGTAATAGGAAGCTGGTTTATATTATTTACTTAGCTAATAGGAAGCTGATTTATCTTATTTACTCAGTTCTTTGGTAATAAAAACTAGAAAATAGTTTGATAAATTGTCTTACAAATATAGAAACAGGTGGCTCTTCACCATCGGACTGGAACAGAGTATCGTAGTGAGAGATAAATTTGTAGACTATTTGGTTGGTGGTACCCTGGTCCTTTAGCCCTCCAATACCCTGGCTGCAGCTGTAAAATAGCAAATCATTTTAACTATATTTCCACGTATTATGAAGCTAGAACAAACCAAACAAGAGGTGTGATTTTATATAAACAAAGATAAATAACTTTAGAATGGAAAACATGAACAAAACGATTGAACACGCAATTGATTGTCATCATATTAGTGAACATTTATACCAAATTTCATTCAGATCAAATTTCTAGGAAGACAGGTCGATTTTTGTATCAACCCATATACCCTGTGCCAATGCATTCTCTTATATATGCGAGTCGACCATAGGTCGCCTCGCATATATAAGAGAATGCATTGGCCTAACAATTATTATTATTTTATTTTTTTTTACTATTTTTTACAATTTTAATAATTTATTCTTATATTCTTTAACAGACTTATTTTGTAGGTTTAGGGCCGATGAGATCGGCCCCTGGCACTCAAAGGGTTAAGAACAAAAACAGATTAAGATTTTAACCCTTTCTATACAATATCAATGATGAGTAGTTATCCCATAGGAAATGTTCAGATAATAAGTTCAACAAACATTTCTCTCAATAAATAGGACTCCTTCTGCACTTTCATTTATCCATCATCTGCTTTATCACCTTAACATCCCTCCAAACTTATACCATTCCGATGTACACTTTTTAACTGACTGGGAGAATCCATTTAGTGTAGAAAGGGTTAACAATTTGTTGGACAACTCACCGGAAAAGATTTGGTCCGAACACGATAGCCAGGGCAGTAGGACTCATTTTGTTGTCCTTTTCATGACTCGCCACTATCACCAGGAACTTTGTGAGGTATTTAAGTAAGGCATAATTCTCATCAGGTACGTCTCTGATAACCACACCCAGCTGTTTGAGACATTCACTTGGGTTTATAGCTGTATGCCTGAAATAAACAATGTGATTTTAAGTGGTGATAATCATAGTCCAAATACATGAACCATTCTGATAATTGAATTAAAATATGAATTGGCAGAGAATCAACCTATAGATTCCTGTTTATTGACATAAAGGATATCTAATGTCGTTATGAGTCACAATTCTATAAAAAAAATTATTAATAGAGTGCACAAAGTTTATTTGAGCTGAGCTTATCGAGGCTCAAGTCGAATTTAGTGGACGAGGTTAATAAATTTTGTTTGGAATTGCGACGAATTTGAGATCCATTTTATCACATAATCACATTTTAGCAAGGAAAACAATCTTGAAACAGCTGGGGGTTAAAACAAAATTAATATTGATTTCCTTATCACAACCAAAGAGGAAGTGAAGAGACCTTCAATAAAAAATATAGTTCCATTTTAATGTGTCTTTTCATGTTGACAAAATTGTTCAACCACCTTTATCACGCATGTTTATCTCACAGTCAAAACACTAAATAACCCAACAACGAATCAATTATCATAATTATATTCTAATGAACATAATAATAAAGTTCCAGCATTGACATCAAAATCATTGCACTAAGCTCTTACATCACTGCGCGTGCCAATAATACATGTGTGTCTTACTAAAAATATGTGGCTGGGTTTTAGGGGCTAATTATGTGATAAAATGATTAATTGCATTGATAGCACATGTCTATTGGATGGATCGAAAGTGTTAATATTTTCTAAACTGATCAACCGATCAATAACAAAAACTATACAGGTGAGGGGTGTCATCATAAACATGCACATAAAACATGAACATGTTCAGATAAAAAATATGTGAGTTATTGTGTCGGATACATGTACTAGTATGTGTCTATGGACAGCCGAACGGTTGATTCTACGGTCAGCATTTTGTGTAAAATACATGGTATGGGTACACATATCAGAAGGCTGAACCACAGGCAAGGAGTAACCCCATGATGCCAGATTCAACATGGACAGGACTAAACCCAAATTTTAAAACAAAACATCAACATTACCGAATAACCAAAGATGAGTAACTCAGAATAGAAAATATGAACACCACTATTTAACACTCCATTGGGAAGTCATTGTGATCATGTGACTGTGAACATCCACAAAGAAGAACTTGGAGAAATAGAAAACACAAGGCCTTTTATTAGGCCCCGTGCCATTTACAAACAGTGAAGACAGGTTGTGATGGTGAACATCCATTAAAAATTTGATTGAGGTGCTCCTCACATACGCTAAGCTGTCCACTGGCTAGCGACCAAATTTACATCATATCGGCATTTTGTTTTGATTGTCAAACAGCAAGCGAGACACGGTTCACTTTACTGGATTAACCTGCTGTTATATTGTCTCACTCAATCAGTGGTGCTGTTATATGTTATATCATCTCACTCAATGTGTGGCAGTTAAAACCAAACACCAATCGAGGTAAATACGGTTGGTAACCTGTGGACAGCATGGTGTGTGTGAAAAATGCCTGAGATCCGACAACCAGCGGTATCTGCTCGTACAGACAGATGAATAGACACTATCCACTATGACCCCAATCTTTGCATCGGGGAATGAGCTCAAAAAGGCTGCTTGTTGAACTAATCTGAAGTTTTAACATCCCAAGTATCCAGTATAAAGTATCCGGTTAGTAATGGGTTAATAAATAGATTTATTATGCTTAACATTATTGCATGAGTTTGTTGTGACGAGATAGTAACTTGAACAGAACCTATATTCGAACTTGGCCTGTAGTTTTAGCTGGGAAACAAACATACCAGCTTTGGTTCATATAAAATAATCCAAACTGGAGTTATAGGTCAGAAACCAAACTGTTATGACATCGGTCAAATTCTAAGTCGAAAATGGCCGTAACTCATGTAAAAATAATTGGACGGAACCCATATTCAAACTTGGCCTGTATCTTTAGCTAGGAAATACACATACCAACTTTGGTTCAGATCAAATATTTCAAACTGGAGTTCTCAATCGGAAACCATAAATGTTAACAGACTGTCAAATTCTAAGTCGAAAAAGGACGGTAACTCATGTAAAAATAATTGGACGGAACCCATATTCGAACTTGGCCTGAATCTTTAGATGGGAAATGCAAACTGGAGTTATCAATCGGAAACAAAAATTTTAATGGACGGACGGACGGATGGACAGACTGATTACATGATACAACCTTTTTTCAAAAGTGTGTATAAAAATAAACCAATTGGTGTGCAATAAATAATAGAAAATGAGAAAGCAGATTATTACAAATAGAAAACTAAATGAAGCTACAGACTTCACTTATAAGCAGTCTGTTTTGAGAAATCTAACAGTTTTCTACTTTATTATACTGTTTTATTATTTTACTTCCTCAACAATTCATCAGCATCGTGGAGCAGGAAGTGAAGTTGTATACCTCAGCATGAAATTACATCATTTCATTATTGTACAGGCTCACAAATAATTTAATTTCCTTGAAGATAATCACTCAGAAAATTAATCATTTTGAGTCGTCTGAACTAGAATTTCTACAGGATAAACATGCCACTTGAGCAGCAAGTGAAGTTGCTCAAGAATGTCTGGTATTTGATTTGTCTGGATGGAGATTGTTAAGAGACAATCAATTTTCACATCTATCACTCCTGACAGCAAGATGGGTTTATAAATGAGTCTTGTTCTAATTCTGACACAGGATGCTTGTTAAGTTATATATAGGGAGTGTGAGATTAGAATTTAGTGTCATTGGGTAAATACCTGCCAAAATGATTTGATAGCCTTTTTGAGACTAAAACTCGGATCATACAGAAGAAAATATTAGATAATCTAATTAACAAATATGAGATTTAAATAGTGTCTGTTACTGAACAAAATAAATGAGGAATCATTACACTCCAGAGTTCATTTGGAGTCTTAGGAGACACTTTATTTGGTATTGAGAATATAATACAATAATAATACACAATATTAATTTGGGGACATCCTCAAAAGAGAGACAGGATTCCCAACCACCAACCACCAACCCCCCCCCCCCCACCCCAAAACAAAAACTCGCATATATAAGATAACGCATTGGCACAGGATCTTTAATGCTGCACCAGTGCAGCTCCCGTCATGAAAGGGTAAATCAAGTTCAAAACCAATCAAAGGGCGTCGGCATGATGTTGTAATTGACAGCGGATGAATTATTATTTTGCAAAATGGAAAACGCAGACAGTCCAAGTTAAATTGTTTACAGTCACTTGTAAAGCAGGGTTTTCTACGATTTCCAGTTGGAAATTATTACATAATGACAAGTACTAATCATTTTTACAGTGACGTAATAATGGCCAATTGATTGTTACTGGTCTCTCATGATGGTGTGATGTGATGTAGACTCATAGACAAACCAGGAAATAGTATGTCTGACATTTGCAGAATGAGTTCCCCCAGATGGTGAATTTAGTGACGCTATCCCGAATGGTGGCTAGCATCACCAAATTCACCTTCTGGGAACCTCATTCTGCTTAGGCCTCAACTGCTATGGGAGACCTAGGGTCAGAATGAAGTTCCCTAGTTGAAGTTGGTGATGTTCACCAATTAGTCACCACAATTATGCATTTAATTTTCTGCAAATTAGGGGATATAGAAACGGAACAGAATGGAAAAAGTAACGAATAACTATGTTAGATTAAGACTATAGTAGATACTTTCAAGAATATGAGGCCTAAGCAGAATAAGGCCCCCCCCCCCCCCCCCCCCCCCCGAGGGTGAATTTGGTGATGCTCGTCTGGGGACCTCATTCTGCAAATGTGAGACATTATTTCCAGGCTTGCTCGTAGAGCTACAGTAATTCCCTAAATAATCGACTCCTTAACCACAGCAGAATTATGGGTAACATTTCAGGATTTAGTCGGAAATATGGCTTGTTGCCATATTTCCGACTAAATCCTGAAAAGTTACCCATAATTATGTTGTGGTTAAGGAGTCGATTATTTAGGGCATTACTGTAGTGTCTAGTCAATAGTCAGTACTCACTTTCCTGAATAACCACAAAGTCCTGAGTCATGTGTTCTGGTATAACGCTATCCGGCATCTCTCGTAAGAACATCTTTAACAGGCCAGCCACCGCCATAATATCACAGGCATCATCGAGGTTCGCCGTCCCATCCTGATCATACGTGCATTTCAGTTTTTCTACGACCCTAGCATTCCCATTGACCCGGAACAGACCTTCACTCTCGTACCCTGAAAATAGCACAAATGCAGAATATTTAAAGATGCCAAATGTATGAACAGGACAATATGACCATCAGGTCGGGGTATATAATACAGTAAAACTTTAACCCTTTCATGACAGGATCTGTGCTGGTGCAGCATTAAAGACCCTGTGCCTTGCATTCTCTTATATATGTGAGTCTCCCATAGGAAGCCTCGCATATATAAGAGAACGCACTGGTTTACAAGGGCAAGGTATTCTCTTATATATGGGAGACTCCCTATGGGAGACTCACATATATAAGAAAATGCATTGGCACAGGATATTCGCAAAAATTTCAGGAAGCTCCAGACATGGAATGGTTAAAGGTGGGGTTGACATGACCATGAGTTAACAGAATCGATTTTATCGACAGTCGACTAATCGTTCATATATTCACCCTATATTACATCCAGGTAAACAAGTGATAAATGCAAAATTACAATGACTTCTTTACATCCATTCTGAACAATGTTATAAACTGTCAGTGTTCCGTGTTTTATTTCATATATACAACAACAAATGCTAATACTCTCATTCATCCCGATGTAGTTATAAACATGCCCTTACTATTAAATACTGCCCAGAATTGCCGATGAGCCCAAAGTTTCTGCAAACAGCACACATGACGTCGACGTGACAGTAACTGTGCAAAATTCTCGCCCACAAGCAAACGATATGTATTTCGGCAGAGCATGTGCTTCGCATAAATCGACTAAAAGAGCGAAACTGCGACGAAAGGCGTGCACTTGCACTGAAGACAGTGAAGTTAACGAGGACATAGTGGTAGATATTTGAGCCTTTGTGTGCGTGACAGGGATGCAGTCACATTTACTGACATGTATAACCTGGACATTTTCACTAAAAAGTTGCAACGGCGCTAACATCAAAAGCAAAGAAAGCGGCTGGCCTGCCATGAACTGTGAGAACATGTCGCACACAGAATTCTTTGAAGATGACAGCCAAACATCAAAGGCAAAGGAAGCCGCATCGTGGCGATCTGATGAGAGAACAGGCTGCAGGGTGGTAAATAATGCTGCATACGCTGTTTACTGTTACTTCCAGGCATGGCATTGGACCATCCGTGCTTAGTCCTGCTTACATACATGAATATACCCACCACCCTCCCCATGGGCAATTCATTGACGAAAATACGGTAAATACTGTCGACTACCACACCTGTCGAAGGTTAGTCGATTAATTGAATAATCGTGGCAAGACCAGTTAAAGGCCTAAATGCACTCAATAGCTGCAAGCCTGGAAATAGTGTGTCTGACATTTGCTAAAGACTAAAGACATATTTTGCATCTCAAGGTGTCAAAATTTTATAAAATAATGTTTTCTTTTGTTTTTAATGCCAGGATAGAAATGTAGATTAACTTGCTATTTTGCCAATACCAGTGCGAATAAGTAAATGATGCAATACGCAGCGCCCTGTATGATAAGGCTGTATCTGACGCACTTTGAAGGCTTTCAGTCCTTTTAACCCTTTCTTTACTAAATACTCATTGACGAGTAGTTCCCGCAGGAAATGTTCAGATAATACAGTAATGCCCTAAATAATCGACTCCTAAACCACAGAATTATGGGTGACTTTTTTCCCCAGGATTTAGTCAGATTTAGTTGGAAATATGGCTTGTTGCCATTCATCAGAAAGTTCTCAGTGAGAGCTTTCCGATGAATTCCGACTAAATCCTGAAAAGTTACCCATAATTCTGCTGTGGTTAAGGAGTCAATTATTTAGGGCTTTACTGTAAGTTGAACAAACAAACTTATTATCTGAACATTTCTAACAAATGAATATGAATTCTGCACTTCTATCATCTTTTCATACATCTGTTGTCTGCTCAATTTCCATGAATACTTCTCCAAATGAATAATAGACTGTTCCAATGTATACTTTTATAACTGAATGGGGGAATCCATTCAGCAAAGAAAGGGTTAAATCGGGTCCTCCATACTAACCTGAGGTTTCTATGTATTCACATATCTTCTGCACTATTTGTGGAACATTGGAGCTGGATCGTCTGAGTAAATCTTCAAGAGGAACTCCAAAGGTCTTATTATGGTTTTGTGATATCGTTTTCTTCTTCGTCCCGGGGCTTATCAGTTTTTTGACAATGTCCATCGAACCATTAGTCGGATTGGGAACCTGAAATACAATGGAAGGGGACATTAATTCATTTGTGGGGATTTTATTAAAATTTCAATACATACATGTAGCCTGACTCCTTAGAATTATTTCTCCCTGCCGTCTGCTCTTATCTGAAAATACCTACAATTGAGTCAGGGCTCGAAATGTTTACCTGTCCACCTGTGTCGGACAGGTCACTGTTTTGGATGACAAGTAGATTTTTGTGCTACATTTTGTACATGTCACCTATGACAAGTGAACTACATGTAAGTCTGCAGATTTGTATTGTGTAGACCAATATCTACCTTTATTACATTTATCCTACCCTTATTCCATTCAATAAACCCATTCTATAAATTGTGATATGAAACGTTCGCTGCATAAAAGGAAATAGTGCCAGCTGACCTTTGACTTCCAGTTTGATGCTACATCTCAAAATACTTTGGCTTCCAATAATTTTTCAACAAACAAAAAAAATGAAGAGTTTGGAAAGTTATTTCATTAACTATATGCTATTAAATTTGTTAAAGATTATTTATTTATCTGGGACTATTTCTTTACGCGGGCAAACAATGCAGTTACGCGAAACGTCATCGCAGGCCTTTAATATAGAAGTCGATGTTAGTTTCACCTCCCATTTAAGTATGTTTTATCGAGGTTTTGGATATAATAATAGATTAATAAATAATAAATAGAAATAAATAGAATCTACAACTCGTGCCCAGTTTTTTGCAAAATTTACAAAACTCATCCAGTAAATTAGGTCTGGACCAACCTAATTTACTGGACTCGTTTTGTACATTCCGCTATAAACTGGATACTCGTAGATCCTCTATATATCAGACATCTTTTAGTCTGAATATGACAGATTTATCTAAACAGTTGCCCGCCATCATCCGTAAAATTCTAAATGAGAAGGATTTAATAGGGTGACATTATTTATGAAATGAAGTTTCGGTATATAGGCTGGAATTTTGAAATTTACTATACAGTTGTAATGACTGTAGTATGAAAGTGATGTGGAACACTACATTGGGGTAATAAAATGGGAATACATTAGTTAATTTCATAAATTTTAGATCCAAATTGGCAGCACACAATTCCAATCTTAAAGATGCATAATCCGATTAAATGCCCAAAATTACTATTTATTTGGATTTGGGGGGGGGGGGGGTAAAAAGATATTTGATTCGGGTCGAGGAACCCACTTTTCAAAGCTCAGAGTTGTTAGATATCGATTTAAAAAATCTATTATTTTTCACCATCGAGAATTATTAGTGGCCAAGTAAACAGTCGACTAGTCGACAGTCTCGGACCAAACTGCGGATGAAGATGGATAACTCTAAAATCAAGAGGCTTTCTGTTGATAATAAGGCCAAATTTCATCGAACAACATGTTGATAAATAACACGTTTCGGGCAATTTGATACTGTAGTTGACAGTGGTTAGCATTATTTTTGGGCAATTAATCAATTCTGATAACTGAAGCGGCATATCTAATAATGTTGTTGTTGTTGTTGTTGTTGTTGGAATCTGATTATATGCAGACCATCGAATCGGATTGAGCACCTTTAACCCTTTCATGACAGGAGCTGTGTCCAGAGCATTAAAGATCATGTGCCAGTGCACAGGGATCATCGCACATGTAAGAGAATGCATTTGCTTACAAGGTTGTTCGGCCAATGTATTCTCTTATATATGCGAGGCTCCCTATGAGAGACTCGCATATATTTATAAGAGAATGCATTGGCACAGGGTTTTCACAAATTTCAGAAAGCTCCAGTCATGGAAGGGTGAAACTCAGTATAAAGGTTTTTGTTTCAATGATTTTACCACATTTTTCCTCCTTGTTGACATCCTGGTGAGCATGTTGACAAGACCCACTTCTTTGTTAGTAGACTGGGATTATATCAGAATCCAGAGAAATAAAGATTGCCGAGAGTCAACATTTCTTCATGATGTACAATGTAAATGCTGATAATTCCAGTAAATATATGCACATCTCGGAGAAGTATTTCAAATTTCCCTCCAAAATTGTTCTCTACAATTAATCCATAGAAGTATATAATTCCACAGAAAGTAATCCAATATTCCACTAATAATCCAAATCACATTTCATAGAAAAATTCATGTCGTTTGACTCAGTTTCTATAATTAATGAAGCATATGAATCCACCTGTCGGTTACATAAAGTTTGAACCTAGTTAAAACTAAAGAATGCCTTATGACAAAGATTTGTCAAGCGTTTTACGGCTGGCTGTTAAGCAGCTGGGTGACAGATATTGAGGAGAAAGTCATACGTCACATCTAGTTTTTTTAGGGTCACATCAATCATGGTGAATTTCATTACAGCATACACATCGATCACATTATTGAAGTCACATTATGACCTAAATACTAAGGTCATCATTTGTTTCAAAAAGCTGGAAGATCTCCTACCAGTAGCAGTGCAGTGAGTGCAGTCTTGCAAACAAAGATACAGCTATTATTAATTCATATAATTAAATAAAAAAAATTATGGAGTATAGCTATTTTGCTTTTTATTTATATTCTAGTGACTGTATAAAACAACATGTCTTGACTAAGAAGTGGCATCTGAAAAAATAATAGTTTATTAAACCATTATTATCAAGGAGAACACGAAAAAATAGAATGAATTTATTCTTATTTTCATAATAAATAATCGTCCAGTGACGAGATACAGTATGTTTAAACCATTCTTTGTAAACAATCTACTGCAACATCAGCCAATGTTTATGTTTTTCACAACAAACAACACTAAAATACAGACACAGATATGGTCAGATACGTGGGCGCAAAGTATTTTATCATTAACTTATTTGCAACAGCATCAATTGGCAACATGCAAGACAATATAGATTATTTTCTTTGTACTAAAAAATAAAAGAAATTACCGCAATGAGTAATATTTTAACACCTTATTACACCCTTCCATGACGGGAGCTTCCTGAAATTCTGCAAAAACCCTGTGCCAATGCCTTCTCTTATATATGTCAGTCTCCCATAGGGAGCCTCGCATATATAAGAGAATACATTGGCCTATAACAATATTTACCTTCACTGTGTAAGCCACTGCATTCTCTTATATCTGCGAGGCTCCCTATGGGAGACTCACATATATATGCACTGGCATAGGATCTACAATGCTGCACAAGCGCAACTCCCTTCATGAAAAGGTAAAGATGCAGATATGTTTTAGTTGATATACTCTATGATGTACTCACAAATTCGTAAGATGAACATAACACATATTATTTAGGAAAAACTATGGATTGAGCCCAGGCAAATATCCAATTTTGTTATCACTCCTATCTAATCTGTACAATACACATGACTGTGAAAGGTGTAAGGCCAAGGAGAACATAACATAGATAAAACTTTTCACCCAAGGCTTAGCAGACACCCACTCACAAGTCCTTCAGACAGGTAGTTCAATATTATATCATCAATATGAGCAGAGGTGAAGGGATTGGGTAACTGAATATACATGTAGGAAGGAAGCATGTTACACCCGACATGATCTCGATAGTTAGGACCCCATAGCACACCTTGATCTGTCTTTTTCAACCTTTTCTAAACTAAATAGATTTCTCCCATTCAGTTATAAAAGTATACATTGGAATTATTATTCATCTGGAGGGTTTTTCAGGAAAAATAAGCAGGTACCAGATATTACAAAAGGTTCCTAATTATTGGCTCACACTCTCCACATAAAATGTACCAAGTGTTTGGCAGTAGATTTGGACACCCTATTTCCAATTCATAGCTTTGATAAAACATTCCATTCCCTCCCTTATCCTACCTGAACAAGTTCAGAGCAGATATAACCAGGTAAGATTAATTACTAACACATAAAACTTAAGCACATTAAATCATTTGCTAATTAATTACCTAGTGAGAGCTGACTGATTGGAGAGGAATGTGGAGCCTCACAGGATGTGAACATGTATATAACAAGACAGTCAAAACACTGATTACATATAGGATGTGGTATTTTATAGCCAGGACTGCATGGGCTATATGACTTTCCAGTCAAAACAGTGTTTCAGCCCTGTTAATTAGCATTGGCTGTCGGCTGAGCAGAGGAAATCCCTGGGTGAAAAGATATTTCATCAGCTATTTTTCAGCGGAGGCAAATTTCAGAGCCAGCTGATGTTCTGTAAAATTGATACAAATTGCTAGAGTCATTGCCATAATGTCACACTGTATATATATATGTAATGACAAAGTATGTAAAACCAATGTAATCAAATGTGAAATCCAAGATGGCTACTGGCGGCCAATATGTTTTTAAAGAGAATTTCGGAAAAAAAATAAGGGAGGCTCCCATCTATAGGTCATCCCGATAATCCATATGAAGTTTGGTGAGATGATCGAATGAGAGATTTGATTTGCAGGGTCTGCAAAAGGATTTAGTTATAAAAAGTCATACAAAGAGTAAAATCCAAGATGTCTACTGGCAGCCATGTTTTTTAACAAAATTCGGGGGAAAAAAATGTTAAGTACCAATCTAGAGGTCACCACGAGGATCCATTATGAAATCTGGTGATGATTGGATGAGGGATGTGGTCTGTAGAGTGTGATAAAGGATTTAGTCATGCAAAAAGTAAAAGCCAAGATAGCTCCCAGCGGCCATGTTTTTCATCGAAAATTGTTCAAATTCGATAACTCCCATCTAGAGGTGAGCCTAAACATGCCAGTAAATTTTCAAAACAATTCTCCAACAAATGCGGGCTGTTTTTTAGCAAATTTTGAATAGGGAGGCCCCCCATCTAGACGAAGATCCATATTAAGTTTGGTGATGATCGGATGAAAGATGTGACCTTTTAGGGTGTGCTAACGGAATTTGTTGATGGACACATGGATGGCAAGACAAACGGATGCCGAACCATGACAATAGCTCAAACTTGACTTCGTCAAGTTGAGCTAAATACCTATTCCCATTGGGAATGGGGCCTATCTTCGGTTGACTCAATATTTTTCTGTGCATGCCAAACAACATCCCTACACTAGACATGATATTCATAAATCTTATGAACCTGTAAACCCCTTCCATATGGTTGGAAATTTTTAACTGAAAGCCAGTTCAGTACAAAATTTGACCGAAAGTATGAAAATATATGGTGGTTGGTTTAAAAACAACAAATTGGTGTAAAATTTCTAATCAATGTTGTGTCAAACATGAAATTTACAAATGTCTAATGAAGTTGCAAATTCTCTACTCGCAATACTCTGCCAATAGGCAGACAAGCAAATAGATAGACCAACGCATATAGGCAGACCAACACAAACAGAGAGACTACCATGGACCGACATAGAATCACTAACAATATACTAATGTCTCGGAAGTAAACTGTTAAAACTATGCCAGTCAATATCAGACAGATTTGTAAACTAGTTACCCATTTTACACTATTTTAACCTTGGGAGGTTGTTATGATACAAAATATGTTTACTATCAGCAGCCAGAAATGTTCCATCAAACTGAACTAATTGGGGGCTGGAAAGAACATGTTAACACTCTTTAGTTTTTATTTATATACAACCCAGACATTCCAAAAAAAAAACTGGGATAAAAACAGGAACTTATGACCTACAAAATTGGAGGTCAGACCGCTTTCATCCCAATTTCTCAGGATAAAAATTAAATATAGCTAAACGAAATACACCTATCCACTGTTGGGAGTACTGCCTCTTCCATTCAAATCTTGGAACTGAAAATCTGTGTCAGAAAAAAATGTTGGAAATTTGAAAATTATTAATTAACAGCTGGGGTTGTTTGGGAGTATGACCCCCCCCCCCCCCCCCCCCACCCCAATACTTTACCCAAAATGTTCAACAGTTGGAAATTTCATGCCTGGCTAAAATCTTAGTTGGAAATTTCAGAACAAATGTAGGTTGCATTTATTCTCATAATTTGAAATTCCAACCAGTATCAGTGAAAAATTTGTTGTGATTAGACCCAAGTCGAATATTTCCATACATTTTGGACTGAAAAGACAAACAGTTGCAATTTTACAACTTTAGGTGTGGGAGTGAGGGTAGGGGCGGTACCAGCTTGAAGTCTATGACAGGGAATTTTCAATCGGGTTCAATGAGGTTTCAGTTGGAAATCCAAGGTGACCTCACAGAGACTCTTTTTGCCTCAGAAATGTATTGAAATCATGGAATTGTCCAATTCGAAGACAATAAAAGGTCGCAGACGCCATGTACGCCCCCGAATCGAGGTGGCTTTTTTTGGATGTTGGCTTTATTTAAGAACAAAGAATTCAAATTCTGGCAAAACTTGACTCAAACTTGACGATGACCTGTATGTTCTCAAAGGTGACCCACTAACTAAGTATCAAGAGATTCTTTGAAGAATGCTCAATTTATCATTGAGACAACACAAATGTTATTTCTAAATGGAATAAAATAGAACTTGGCCTGGGTCTTCTCAAATGAGAACCACATGCCAAATATCAAGAAATTCTGTTGAATATTGCTCAAGTTTCTATGCAGAAAAAGTCTAAATGGACATAACTCCGTCAAAAATCATTGGGCCGTGACCCATTCAAACTTTGCCTGTGCCTTCTCAAATGTGAACTGCATAACAAAATGTTAACGGACAGACAGATGATAGATGTATGGACAGAGAGAAGGACAGACAGACTGATTACATAATACAACTTTTTTTTTAAAGGGCGTATAAAATTGTTCTCTGAAGTGATTGAGCATGCATGGACCGAATCCAAAAATCAACCAGTAAGGGATATAACTCAGACAAGATTTGTCACACCGACCCCATACTTCTTGTGATTAGACCACATACCTAGTTTTGGGTCAATTGAAAAACAAATAAAATATATCATCTGGAAACCACACTAATTCTAACAAGGGCTTAAACTCCGACAAAATTAGTCAAACATCGAAACAATTCTGACCGAATTCATATAAAAGCTAAATATAAAGAAAACAATCTGCTAATTGCATTTAGCAAGTTATTACAGTATATAAACAGGCCTAAATGTCATACCTTCCTTTTGCGTTTATTTCTGGTTTGACTTAATCCAAAGCAATACTTTACAATTATTTCTTCCATGGTATTCTCAACGAGAAAATGTCAACTAATAGTCTCCGATGATGTGGAATCAACTTAATCTCGTCTCACATCTGCTGTAACCGCGACAAAAATTCTCGCATAAATCCAGTATTAGCATTTATAAAGCAAGTCTATCGACAGTGTTAATTCGGAACTTATTGACATCTTTACAACATTCAACCCAATTGCAACACTTTTGAAAACCTTTTATTCCGTAAGGCCAAAATTAAAAATGTTTGTTTGCTCACTATAAAAAAAAAAAAATCCTATAAATTGAAATATTTTATCAATCTCAAAAAGATGCAATTTTATTTTATTGGTTTAATAGTCAAATATTAATTTGATACAACAAAATTGATGTAGTTTTTCTCACAGTTAACAGTTTCTATGAAGAACTGAATAATTACTATTATAAAAGTGGGTTGTAAAATTGCATACTTATCTAATAAATAGTATGACAAATCTTACATAAAATTCTTGTTGAAATATATTTTTTTTAATTATTATTAGACGACCTACCCGGTAACTACCCAAATTGTTTACATTGGGTAGGAATGGGCATACAAAGATTTTAATGATAACGGCCTAAGTCCCTGGCTCCTATTCAGATGTGCACTTTTGACTGACAAGGCCAAACTTTGTGACAGGCTGACAGCAGTCAACGAGCCGGCACCTGACAATTGTGATGTTCAATAATGTTATTAACATAAAAATAGACCTCATCCCAGGTATTTGACATTTCTATGCCACATGAAAGTGCATCCTATTCAGCTGGGGGGGTCGGAGTATTTTTTTATCAATTTATCTCTTGGCGCACATCTGTTGCATCTCATGAAAGATGGCCTCATCTTGCCACGCGATTGTACTTTCTTCCTGCCTACTAAAAGTGAAGAGGGCAGACCTGTCCGAGGTGTATCAAAGTTATAAATTACAAGAGGTCGCACCTTGGGTGCTGGGATACTGGGAATACATTAATGCTCTAAATAATCGACTCCTTAACCACAGCGGAATAATGGGTAATTCAGAGGTATTCAGGGAAAATGAGCAGACAACAGATGTATGAAAAGATGATAGAAGTGCAGAATTCATATTCATTTGTGAGAAATGTTCAGATAATAAGTTCGTTTGTTCAACTTACAGTAAAGTCCTAAATAATTGACTCCTTAACCACAGCAGAATTATGGGTAACTTTTCAGGATTTAGTCGGAAATTCATCGGAAAGCTCTCAGTGAGAGCTTTCCGATGAATGGCAACAAGCCATATTTCCGACTAAATCCTGAAAAATTACCCATAATTCCGCTGTGGTTAAGGAGTCGATTATTTAGAGCATTACTGTACCCCCACGGTGCCAAATTAAACAAGAGCAATGCAAGGGTGTAGCACAATAGGCCCGTGGTAATTCCAACAAAGGGTCATAACCCTGGTGAAAATTGGCTGGCAGAACCCAAATTCAAACCTGACCTGTAGTTTGGGTTAGTAAACTCACATACCAAAATTTATTCCATTCAGTTCAGACATACTAAAGCTATCAAAAGGAAACAAAAATTGAGTGCAAATTCCAACAAAAAGTGTCATAACTCTGGTGAAAATTGGCTGGCGGAACACAAATTCGTACTTGACCTATATTTGGGGCTAGTAAATTCACATTCCATTCAGTTCAGACTTACAGAAGTTATCATCCGGAAAAGAAAAAAAAACGAATTTGAACCCTTATCGCCAGTGCTGGAGGGCGAAATGGCTTGCAGTTGTACCCGTAACCTAAATGAACTATACCCCATTGTAACTAGAAGCCGCCATTGACTTTTAGACATGTATCTGATATATGCATGGGTGTAAGGGGTGCATTTTGATTGTCATGTAATCTAAGTTCATTAAAGATGGATCAGACAAGACATATTAAAAGGCGAAGAGAAATACACCTTGTAGGCAGCTGATTACACATATTTTTAGAGGCCATTATCAAATTGGCAGTCTATCAAAGAAATGCCTGGTGATGAAAGTTCACATTACCTCTAACAGAAACAAATATACCTGTGAATGAACTGATCCTCTATTAATTTAACCTCTTACCTGGAATAGCCTGGAGGAAACAACAACCGAAAGACAATAAAGTGTTATATATCCTTAATAAAATGTTTCTAGAATGAGTTTAACACTTTCCCATAGGGAGCCTCGCATATATATAAGAGAATGCACTGGCTTACAAAGTCATGGTAAACATTGTTAGGCCAATATATTCTCTTATAGACTCGCATATATAAATTATAAGAGAATGAGTTAATGGCACCTGTAGGGTTTTCGCGAAATTTCAGGAAGCTGCAGTCATGGAAGGGTTAACCCTTTCTATACTAAAGCATCATTGATGTGTAGTTAATGTTCAGAAAATAAATTCAACAAACGACCAAAGGGCCATTTGTTGAATTTATTATTATTTCTCTCAATAAATAGGGCTCGATCCTTCTGTACTTTTATTTATCAGTGGTCTGCTTATATTATCTGTACATCCCTGCAAATCAATAACAGACTATTCTGATGTACACTTTATAATTAATTGAGAGAATCCATTTAGTACAGAAAGGGTTAAGAATCATAAATATACTAGTACTGATATATGTGTAAGTAGGTTATCCCAACCTGTGGATCACAATATATCATTCAATCTGAGCTGCCCTCCATCCATAGGTATTAAAATATACAAATGACCCAGGGAGCCACTGCCAGGGAAAATGGCTTACCATAGATTTTAAGTTGAGCACACCCTGGCAGGTTGCCAAGGACCTACTTTTATTTTAGCCTAGGTTTTTACAGAATTTATTATCCTGGCATTCTAAATACACTGTTTGGGGTCAGCCCTGGCACAATAGTTAAAGCCATTATGGGTAGGAATTTGGGTCATGCGAATAAACAATATTTGAATCATCGATTTTGGTCTGAATCGATTAGGCCCAAATATTTGAATAAACTAGAGGTGTGACTGTCCCAATGGGACTACGGATACCCCCTGTTTTTAAAATACTAAGATGTTTCACATGTCAGTAAACATGTAGTGAAAATAATAAAATAACAGTTCCCATTGCAGGTGTACAACCATAACCCTAATCTTAAACCTATTGACCAAAAAATGTAGGAATAAAAGCTTGGACAAAATTATGTATGTCAAAAAAGGGGAATAACTCCACACAAAATATGTCGGACAGACGTCATAATCGCAGGTGCACAGGTTCCCATGGTACTAAATATCAGTGCCAAGATTAAAAAACATTGACCGAAAAATGTAGGAATAGAAGCTCGGACAAAATTATGCATGTTGCAAAAAAAGTTTCTAAGTCGAAAAAGGGGGATAACTCCACCAAAAAATGTCGGACAGACGTCATAATCGCAGGAGCACAAGTTCCCATGGTACTAAATATCTGTGCCACGTTTTTAAAAAATTGACCGAAAAATGTAGGAATAAAAGCTCGGACAAAAGTATACATGTTGCGAAAATTTTCTAAGTCGAAA
Organism: Siphonodentalium dalli; assembly: GCA_032622095.1. Taxonomy (NCBI): domain Eukaryota; kingdom Metazoa; phylum Mollusca; class Scaphopoda; order Gadilida; family Siphonodentaliidae; genus Siphonodentalium; species Siphonodentalium dalli. Next base: position 57,165,591 of record CP136065.1, read on the forward strand.
AAGGGGGGGATAACACTGATGGAGCAGGATGCAGATCGAAAATTATTGCAATTATGATAAATTATGAATTATGAAATCACTTGATCGAACACTACCATACATCCATACATCGCAGTTATACAGTACTAGTGGGAACAATTCCGATGCCAACTGGATGATCAATGTCAGGCTTCTGTGAACTGGAATAATGTATAATTTACATAGTCAGGCGAGCATGAACTTTCAACCACGTGCTCCATTATGACTGATGCTAGCACTGATTTAGCCCAGTCTGATTGGGAAGTTACATGCAGGAACATGTGCTGCACACAAGATACATTTACTCGTTAATACACACAACATCCATGTCCCATTCCTCAATTTTGAAACTACATGTCGTTGATCTAAGAATATAGTTGGTTGGGGTTACCCAACCCCAAAACAACTTCAATTTTAGATCACCTAAGTTCTATGATGTAGAATGAGTTTTCCAAGCACATTATTTCCCTTCCTCTCCATGAATCTGTAACTACATGTTGGCACAATAGTGTGAATATCAGAAGGCATCTATTTCACTAGCAATCAAGCATCGTTTGGCAGCAAGGGTATATTTTATTGAGATGTTTTTTTAAATCCACTGATTCAAAGTGGTCATTATATCTGATAAAATCATGCACTGTTGCCTTGGTAATAAAAACCAAACTTTTCCACTTGAAAACTACCCATAGTGTGGACTTTCTTGCCTTGTGCAAAATTTGATTATGTTCGATTTGATATTAGATTCGTGAATATTAATGTGCATATGGTTGGATATTTGGTTCGAATGGAAGCAAAATGTTGGCAAGACCCCAGCTGGAATCAAAATAGTCTCTTTTAAAAACCGACGATAATCTTATCAGAATTACGTCTCTGGAACTCGACTCACATTTAATTGTAGGACAATGCGGCTTTCCCCAAGATGACATATTATATATTTTCCAAATATGGAGTGCATGCCTGGTGTAGTAAAAGTATGTGAGAATCATAGTATTCAGTAGTAGATATTTGTATATTTATGAATCTGATCGCTCATAGTCATCAATACGCTACCTGTTAAATATAGCTTGGAATAATGTGATGGTACCACAAGAAAATTACTATAAACAACACCACGCTATAAATGTATTCTGTTTTGTAAATCTTTTGTAGTCAGTAATTATTTTGACAAACATTTACAAATTTTAGGATCTACATGTATTTTATGTTGATCGGATTTTACAGAGTGATGCAGAAGGGTCCTCTTTTCTGTGCCACCATCGTAACAAACAACAATTTTCAGCCATGTATGTAACGCAAAAGAGCTGGTTTCATCATTCCTTTAACCCTTTACCCAACAAACCGGCCAAAACCGGCCAAAACAAGCTTCAACAGCCTAAAATATATTCGGTCTGTCTCAATAGAACCATACAAATATGGATATCATTGGAATCGGCTCATTGACCACATTGTGATGGTTACAGTTATGCCCTGTGCCAATGCATTCTCTTATATATGCGAGGCGACCTATGGTCGACTCGCATATATAAGAGAATGCATTGGCACAGGGCCGTTCTGTTGGGTAAAGGGTTAACCGTTTCTATACTGAATGGATTCTCCAATTCTATTACTGTATACACCCGTCAGTAAGCCCATCCTCGAAGATAAGCCCAGTCTGTGTTTTTTACCCTAAATAAAACATGGGGTGGTCCTCGTAGATAATCCCACCCCCATTTTTGAGCATTTGGAAGGTGAATACAATCATGTATCTATCCTGTAGAATAGGAGAAGATACTCAAGCACATCTGTGCTTTAATAATTTGACCAGTTTCTTAAATAATAAAGATACACTTTGTTAATATTCTGAATTATACACTTCCTATTCTATTCTATTCTTAGTTGTTGGATCAGTCAAAGAGGTTTCAAATCAATAAAATCAAAGGATGTGTCATTTATTGTTCACACCTCTATCAGATTAAATCCAATGGGATGTGGAGTAATGACTTGGTGTTTTTGTAGGATCCTTTGATAATGCAGAAGTGTGATGTGTGTTCACCACTTCTCACTGTTGTGTTTTTATAAGAATTAGCTTGATTAATAAGCATCAGTGAAAAACATGATGGTAGGTCAGTACCTGAAGGCTAACTTAATTTTTGCATGGGGAGGTCCTCGTGAGTAAGCCCAGTACCCACTTTTTGACCAAAAATGTGCACGAGCCCCCGGGCTTACTGATGGGTTTATACAGTATAAAAGTATACATCAGAATGATCTGTTATTTATTTGAATGGATGTTAAAGCAGACCTCAGATAAATACAAGTGCAGAACAAGCAGGAAGGAGCCCTATTTATTGAGGGAACTGTTTAGATAATAAGTTCAACAAACGACGTATGGTCGTTTGTTAAACTTATTATCTGAACATTTCCTATGGGATAACTACTCATCAATGATGCTTTAGTATAGAAAGGGTTAAACTTATTATCTGAACATTTCCAATGGGATAACTACTCATCAATAATGCTTTAGTATAGAAAGGGTTAAACACACCTCCACACCAACCTCCTTAGGCATCACTTTTACCACCTCAATATCATTGGGGTTGGTGGCGCACAATACAAGGATCAGGTCCACAAAAACAGACTGGAATCAATGATCCTGACATTTTAACTGCGCATTTTATTCCGATCTGCAATTTATTTAGCCCACGCACAAAAAGTGTTAATCAATCAAAGGACGGAAAGTCATAAACTTCATCTTTTAGATGGTGCATAATCATCATTACATCGTAAGAGTCAAGAATAGGGGAATTACTCCAGCATAACCACAAAACTACAAGCAGCGTGTTGAATTAAGGTGGTGTGTGCAGAGTTGGATTACAGCAAATTTTTCCAGAAAGTTAACTTACAGAATGGAGCCTGCATCCTCAAACTTATTTTTAAACCACTAGGGTTTGCCTCAGGGTTAACCCTTTCATGACAGGAGCTGCGCTGGTGCAACATTAAAGACCCTGTGCCAATGCAATTCTCTTATATATGCATATATAAGAAAATGTATTGTCCTAACAATATTTTTTTTTATCATTTTTGTCGATTTTTCTTACATTCTTTAACAATTTTTATCATTTTGTCTTATATTCTTTAAAGACATATTAAGACTTATTCGGGAGCGTGAAACAGATAAGTTAGTATTCAGGCGCTGTGCCTAACATCACCTAAAATCTCAAACAAATCAACCGTACTACATGTACTCCATATACTCCATAGAAAACATAGTCTGAATTGCGCTCAAATAAATATTTACTTCTCGAAATGGGACCCAACTATCTGCGATAAACTAACAAAAATTATTTCGTCATCGAGAGTCACTGAATTAAATTAATATATATTAAGAATGACGATGTGTGTTGTCAATTTGGATATAATATTTGTAAAAGATAACTTCTTTGAGCCAGATTATTCTCCATTTTTATATGATCACCCTCCGGAGAGTTTCACATCATCACTTTAACAATTTTATCATTTTTTTTTTAAATTCTTTATCAATTTTTATCATTTTTTCTTACATTCTTTAACAATTTTTCAATTTTTATCATATTTCTTACATTCTTAACAATTTTGTATCATTTTGTTTTTTCATTTTTCTTACATTTTTAAACAATATAAAATTTGTTAGGCCAATGCATTCTCTTATATATGCGAGTCGACCCATGGTCGACTCGCATATATAAGAGAATGCATTGGCACAGGGTTTTCGCAAAAAATCAGGAAGCTCCCATCATGAAAGAGTTCATCATCCAGAATTGATGCTACATCCTCAAACTTATGGATTCAATGAAAAGCTAGAGCAATTATCTAGTGCAAGTACTGATTATTTTGAGGGAAAAGATTTCATTAAAGAAATTTTTTATGCTTCCTTCAAAACAACAATTCCTGGTTTTCAAAAGAAAGTTTCTTTATATACAGCACATAATGAGTGTGCAATAGGCAAAACACTGTGGCAATTGTTTTGGGAGAGTAATTCACGGTGACCAACTCAACACCGAATTCTTGAGTGGCGAGGATTAGCAAGCGCTACGCCAGTATATTGTAAACAACTTGGTGGCAGTAACTAACCAAAGTTTCTCTCTGGTGTTGATTGTTTTGCTTATCGTACACTCTTTATGTACTGTACTGTAACATAATATGGCTTTTGTTCACAAACGCGGTATATGATCTTGACAATAACATGCTATTCATGCGATATTTATGATTGGTATAAGAACAAAGTCTGTCTATATTTTAATATTGTTTCAGTTAATTGCAGTTTTAATGAATGCAATTATTTTAATAGTAATACCCATCGCGAGGCCATCAGTATCTTTAACAGGAGGGAGCAGAGGAGCTCCATATACTGTAGTCTAATAGAATAACACAATCACAACTACACAAGACGAGAGATCGAGTTTGCAGAATCTAAAGCTACTGAAAATTTTCAACCAAAGATACATGTCCCATACGCAGCCTTCAATAATGAACTGATAACTTACTGCTCTGGTCGAAGTGTCCAGTCTGCAGTGAATGTATCAGTATTTTTGACTGATTTTAACATTCAATTATTCAGTGAGACATTATTAGTCACTATAAACTTAAATGTGGAAATTTGCAGGACTTTCTATAATATTCACTTTTATATCAGTCATGGTTTTAAGACGCCTACATACACAATATGCCACAAAGATATAACAATAAACAATGAATTAATAACCGTTAGAAATTCCATAATTATAAGCGACGCAAAGTTGGGACGTTCACTTATAGTGAAGTACATTATTAGGGGTGCGAGATAACACCGGTGCACCGGTATATCGCGAATCAGAGTTCTACGATACACGCACCGGTTCCATAGCCAAAGCATCGCGATACACAATTTGTTTATCTATTATCCATTATTCGGTTTTTTAAAATTGCTATATTCACGCCAGAGAATAAGAATTAAATACAACGGCACGCAAAGAAGCATCATCAAGTCGTTCTACTTCAAAGCGCCGATTAAATAGGTCAGCCACCTGTTCGTCGGTCATGCGCGAGGGCGTTGTTTTTGTGTAAAGATTGATATACCATTGTCACTGTTGGCACACAGAAGAGTTCATTCATAGAAATGATGTCGCCAAAAGGCTAAAAATGTACGTCGTGCTAATCATTTGTCGTTCATCGGACTTAAACTGCATATTAGAGAATTAAATCATTCCCGTCAACAGTCACCGATACCCAATTGACATAAACGTGTCACATCGCAAGACTCGTAGTAAACCGCGTCAATACAGACAGCGTTCCGAACTTCCGACGTGGTATTTTTGGATTACTCCCGCTGGACTGTATTTAAATGAATTAAACAACAAACGTGGTATGTTTTTGTACTTGAAAGTCGTGTAATCCCATACGACCTGGGCCTTAAATAAAACATTCCAATGAACTGAAGTAGCTGGTATTGAAGGATTAATCAAATTAATGAACTATTAAATAATGACTATGACTGAATATATGTTTTTTTTCAACCAATTCATGAATTCCATATGAAGGGCTGCATCCAGAAATACTAGGGTATCGTATCTAGATACGTATTGTATCGCGACCCGCATATCGCGATACATATCGTATCGCGACACTGGGCGTACCTACTCCCACCCCTATACATTATTAAGGAACATGTAATAACTGAGAAATGTATTACCTGTGCACTGTGTTTTCAATGTTATAAACTTCCCTGTAACAATATAAAAATGTTCCCAGGTTTTGTACTGGCGGACTACTGCCATAGTACTGGTGGAATTTGATTTTGATTCATGGCATGATCTAAGATAACTTTTACTAATGTAATCATTCAAAAGAACGGACTGATAAATGCAAATGGATGGATGAACGTACACGACCAACCCATGAAATTAGTATTTTTCATCTAAGGCATTGCTTTAGAATTGCATGAAATTCTATATTAGCTTCCACAGCTTTTTCTACAGCATTGCCATTTTCCGTAGTTACCGTAGTATTGAAGGCTACACAGACAATTTCTTTTGGCTGCCAAAATGTTTTGGGGGGAATAGTATCATGTAAATGAGTAACACTGTGTCTTGTAATTATTTCAGACTGTGTGCGTGGATATTTCTGGGAGACATTACAGTTGTTGTTGGCAGCACAAGCTGGAGATATTGTGTTTTTTCCTGTCAAATGACATGCTTTCAGCCAATCAGAAACAAGTATGATGCAAAGGAGCAGTGTAAGTAATAGTGCTTATCTATTGTGCATATAAAATCAAATGGCACTGCAATCCGAAGGCACATTTCAATGGTATGATAAGAATATATTCACACTGCGAACTAAATGTCAGCTTGAAGGATTTGCTTATGAAATATTAGTCAATGGGCAGAAACAGCAAGTGAAGTTCAGTGATTATGACATAATATCGTTGGCAACATAGGACTAAATGGATATTTGATACAGGTCTGGATGTTGGTTTTGAACCCTGAGGCAAACCCTAGTGGTTTAAAAATAGACTGTATCCAGGTATCAACATTCTGTGTAGCCAGACTCGAGATCTGAGTGGCAGATATTTTTGTCCATATAAAAATAACCCAATAATCTCCAAATCGGTGTGTTGAATAGTACCAACTTGAAGTTGACACATCTGGAAATAACCTAACTAGATAATTCTCCCAGTGTTTTTTATCTGCATGACTGTCAGCAAGGGGTCAACCTTATTACCAAATTCAAAGGTATGAGTGTGTTTGAACCAACAACTGTTTGGTTCTTACATTTCCCATCTTATTGGTCCATATAGGGCATGTTTCGAACACTGGTCTTTCTATGTATAACGACCGGTATTTCCAACATTTGGTACACATGCGCAAATGCATCAGCTTTAAGCTGGTACTATTCAAACTCTCATTTACATCAGAATTCAATTCAATAGCTGATCATTTCATCGGCCGCAGGTGAAGTCAACCAAAACAGAACATCATGATTGGGCTAAACTGCTAGTGCAAAGGTCATCTATTTAACCCCCATATTTTGCATGATTTTTAAACCCTGATGTATAGTGGACGCTCTCTTCATCTAACATAGTCTTGGACTACTGAAGACATGGTGATTTGAATGTGCCATTGTAGTCAATGACATGTATTACAAGCGGAAGTGAGGAGAAGTACAAATGGCAAATACAGGGATTGCCATATGAAATTTGGAAATCCCCAAAGAAGTACAATTAACTTACATAACGAGAGGCCGATCACAATCGGCAGATGTTAACCCATCCCTTGGCGATAGTAAATTACTATGATGATCATAGTATGATCAGAATCATAAATGAGAGTTTTGATGTTGAATTATAGAGTATATTGTTATGTACTATTATAGACAAATATACATAACACAAATTATTGGAATTTATATAAGATAATGTACTGGTACAGGATCTGTAATGCTGCACCACCACACCCTTGGGTTAAATGTTTTATAGAGTGGAATGCCAGAAAATGAAGACTATATTCCTTTAAATGTATGTTTGTTTTCTCCCTAGAGCCTTGACTTTGACTGTTTATTTTCAGACAATACAGTATAACCTCTTCAAACCAGGTCCCTCTATAAACCGAATCCCTTTCCATATCGAACAATTTGTCCGGTCCCGAATTCCCCCAAGTGCATTCTCACTAAAAATTACCTCTATTATCCGGAAACTCTCTATTCCGAACATCGGCCGGCTTTTCTAGTCCATAAGTGAACGAGTACAATTTTTACCTCCGAATTCCGAACACGGAAATTGACACCACCAAATGCACGTGCTGTAGATTTGACATACTTGATGCTTAGCTCGTATTGGCTTTGGTGAAATCTGGGGATCCTTTATAAGTTTAAATCTCTGGTCTGCATTAAACTCTGAGTGGTCGTTATGATGGCTCATTCATTGTGACATGTTTATTAAAACTGTATTGGTGACAATACACAACCATCATGTACTTTTAGCAAGCTTCATTAATTAGTGTTTTGTTTGGCCGTAAAAATAAGAGTCCACCTCCGCACCACGATTGATGTAAAAACATGTTGTTGATGCTCTATTCTCCGTGAAGTCACAATTGTTCACTCAATGTGTGAAATAAGCAGTTATCTAATATGACACGTACCTGCTGTTATAATCCAGTTCAAAGAATTCGCCAACAAAGACACGCTAATTAAATCCGGCAGTATGGATATTCAACAGTATGAAACGACAACAGATGTGCTACATTAATAGTGTCAGTGACATTTTCGAATCACCATAAAATGTATCGTTTCCAGTCATATCTATATCCTGGTAAATATATTGTCTTATTAATATACCATGTTTTAATTCTTATTATACCGTGTTTTATCTATGTTATTTATATTTTATTCCGTACTTTATTGAATAAAGTTAAATTCAATAATGAGTTGGTTGTGCTTCGACAACTCTTAGTAATGACGTCAATACATTCTGATCGCAGTGTGATATTCTATAAACCGAACACCTCTCTAATCCAAATAGAAGAACCGGTCGGTAGGGTGTTCGGTTTGGAGAGGTTTTACTTTACTAGTGATTTTACCTGTTCAATATATCCCTAGTGTAAAAGGTCTATCTTCAAGAGTCAAATAAGCATTGAATACAATTTTAAGATTGCAAGACAATTTTACATAATCCAGATATATGATATATATCAATATAACCAATTTTAAAAGTATCATGGTAATTTTACAGAACTCTGATTTAATTGTTCTCAATTTTAATAGTCCAGTCTAAAGTAGTGGTCGAACATTACATAATTACTATCTAATAATATTACTTTCCACCACCTTCCCGCTCACCTGACCTGTCACCACAATGGAAATAAGCCAGTTTTATCTTTCCTGTGTCAGATTCACTGGCGATCATAATGGTACATGTGAGAATTTCAGTAAATTTTAACTATCTTTTACAATTTATTTTGGAACATTTTATTTCAAAAATTGAAAACTAATTAATATAGGCCTAATTAATCGTCACAACAAAATTTTCAACAATCTCAACAATACTTTGATGAAAACTTTTCATTAAATTTATATATAATTCTGTCTTGAATTATATAACAAATTATACTTTTACAAATTTTATATGAATGTGTACCGGTACATGTATGATGTAAGTAATTGCTATGATTTGCTGTAATAAACTCAATCAATCAATGAGTGCAGGGCATTGCGAGTTGGTATTCATAGTATAGGAATGGAAATCAACCAGGATAAGGTGCGTTTAGTAACATGGAGAGTGTTAATGCGAGGCAATTAACAGGTGTTAGTGTTGTTATGACATGTGCTTTGGCAGCCAAGTTTCCCCTGGACAATACAAACTAACAAACTCAAAACACTCAGATATTACAGAAAACATTCTGGTGATAGGCATAGAGAACGATCCTACAGAATACCATCAATTAAATTGATCATCATATGTACAGTAATACCCTAAATAATCGACTCCTTAACCACAGCAGAATTATGGGTAATATTTCAGGATTTAGTCGGAAATATGGCTTGTTTCCATTCATCGGAAAGCTCTCACTGAGAGCTTTCCGGTGAATGGCAATAAGCCATATTTCCGACTATTTGCGATTATTTAGGGTATTACAGTAGATCAGTGTAGGTTGATAAATCTTTAAGAAACTTATGCATAATAATAGTCTTTCTCACATCCATTATTTTAAAAAGTTGATACTGTACTTTTCAAAATTCAAATCTTAAATAATATTCAACGATTAACTCAATATGAAGTCTCTTTTTGAAACCATAACACTCTTCAGAAGTATATTTGAGAATTCCACAGAAATATTGCAGTTTGGTTTAATGTTCTCAGCATAGAAAATATATTACGAAGGGTGGTATGGATCATACTAATATTATTACATACATTGATATATATATAAGCACTAGCCTCTGAGTAGTGACATAGCGAAATACATATAATTTCAGATGATTACTTTGCATTATGCTATGCAAATTTGCGCTGATCTTCATTCTATTAATTTGTTTAAACAAACTATTTCACCATATTAACCCTTTCATGATGGGAGCTGCAGAATTATAGATCCTGTGCCAGTGCATTCTCCTATACATGTATATGCGAGTCTCCGATAGGAAGCCTCACATATATAAGAGAATGCACCAACTTACAAGGTCAAGGTATATATTGTCAGGCAAATGTATTCTCTTATATGTGCGAAGCTCCCTATGGAAGGGTTAATATAAAATATTAGCCTATCAGCCAGAATTTTTCTCAATATCTTAAAATTCAATAAAAAATGTCAACAGTCAAGGGAAATGTGGTCTAGCCAGTCACAAACAAAAATTACTGACCTTAGTAGAATAATTAGTCAAATTGAATCAATGTGTGGAGTCCTGAAATGGTTACAAAGTATACAAAATGTTACGTGAAATGGTTACAAAGTATGCCAATTGTTACATGAAATGATTACAAAGTAAACAAAATGTTACATAGATTTAAATAATGAAGAAACTAAAAGTGTAATGAGAGTCTGAATCTAGTAGTTCACATATCAGGAAGCCAGATGACCAAACGATGAATTAACCCTTTCATGACAGCAGATTCCTGAATTTTTGCGAAAAACCTGTGCCAACGCATTCTCTTATATATGTGAGACGACCATAGGTCACCTTGCATATATAAGAGAATGCATTGGCCTAACAAATTTTATATTATTTTTTATAATTGTTAAAGAATGTAAGAAAAAATGAAAAAAATGATAAAAATTTGATATAGAATGTAAGAAAAAATTATAAAAAATGATAAAATTGTTAAAGAATATAAGAAAAAAAATGATAAAAATTGTTATAGAATGTAAGAAAATATTTAAAAAAATGATAAAAAAAGGACGTAAGAAAAAATTATGAAAAATTATAGAAATTGTTAAATAACGTAAGAAAAATTTATAATGATAAAAAATTGTTAGGCCAATGCATTCTCTTATATATGTGAGGCGACCTATGGTCAACTTGCATATATAAGAGAATGCATTGGCACAGGGTCTTTAATGTTGAGCCAGTGCAGCTCCAGTCATGAAAGGGTTAAAGATGTATTCAGGTTTCCCCCCAATTATTTTTCGGAAACAGTTTTTTTTTTATATTCTAGTGTATCAAAATAGTACATTTGAGAAGCGCCTTCTTGAAAACACTATTTGAATTTGTTAGATAAAGAGATTATCTATTTATCTCATATATATTTTGAAGACCTCTGTCTGTCTGTATTTCCTTTATAGAATCGAAAACGGGTTGACCGATCGAGACCAAACTTCCTATCCAAAGGTAAAATCCCACGGGAATCGTCGACGTCGCATTTTGGAGAAGCCCAGAGCACCCATTCTCCACTCTCAGTCACAAAAAAACGGCACGGCGGTGGTTAATCAAGTGATAATTTAATGAGCGTTTGTTTTTGACGCATCGCTATAAAGAGCGTTTGTTTACAATTCAACGTTATTAGTATCTGCAGAGAGATATACGGGCCATATTATACGATTCTCGACCGATCGGGACGAAACTTGGTACGTTGTGTAGTTTGACCAGGCGGTCGTCATTGTCGTATTGGCGAGCCCGTGCGACGCCCATGCAGCGCATGTGCAGACGAGATCTCGGAAACGGGTGGAGCTATCGACTTGAAATTTGCTATGTGAATGTATCTTGCCCCGGATACAAATTTTATCGGGTCACCGAGGCCGTGCGACGCCAGCTTCGCGCATGCGCAGACCATATCTCAGAAACGGGTGGAGCTATCGACTTGAAATTTGGTTTTTGAATAGCCCGGACAACGTCGGGCTCATCGGCTAGTGTTATATATTTTCAATTATTTAGAAGGAAATCACCTATTATAGCATTCATTGTATAAAGAATAGAATACCGAAAGTACTTTTTCTTGTCTTTCACATAAACATACTCAATACATCTCTTTTTAATGAGGACAATCTAGTAGTGATATAATATAAGATTTTATAAAACAAATAACATGTTGTATCTGGAGGTCTGGAATCCTGATTACATCTTTAAATTAGTTGTTAATTAGTCCTGTTACTTCTAGTGAAATGATTATCAATCTTGTAGCTATAGAGGCTTAAAGAAGTGAAACTATGTTCTGATTCAAGCCTTGAAATAGTGTGCCTGTCATTTGCAGAATCAGGTCCCCAGAGGGTGAATTTGGTGATGCTAGCCCGCTATGCGGGGTAGCATCACTAAATTCACCCTCTGGGAACCTCATTCTGCAAATGACAGACACGCTATTTCAAGGCTTGTTCTGATTATACTAGTTGAAATCTGAAACAGTTGTAGCATAAATACAGGTTATCAATAGAGAATGACAAAGGTGAAGAATCTAATTGGGAGTGTTAAATTATTCATACTCCAAATCCTATTGAGGCACAAGTATTATAAAGTACATATAACCTAACACAACCTAAAATAGCGATCTCATTGTACCAAAGAACCAGTATTAAGTATTAGCTAACACAAACTTAAATAGCCATATCAATGTGGTGAGGCACCAGTATATAAAACATAAGTCATGACAGTGTCTGATGACATAAGTTTATATATCTATGATGTATCATATAAACAACAAGTAACTGGAGCAAATTGACCCCAGTCCCAAAAGTACATAACAGAGATTATGTTACATGTATGTACTTTTGGGACTGGGGTCATTTTGTTCCAGCTGCCTGTGTATAATATCGCAAGCCTTCCGGGAAATGAAAAGTTGTGGGAATAGGATACGGTAGACTGAATATCAGTATGAATTCGAGTGTACATGTATGTTTACAAAGACTGGGCTGCTATATATTCATACTAAGAAAATGTCGTGCTGTGTGCTGTATGTCCTACTTCAAGTCAAGGAGATATTGTGAATATGTGTGCCAGAATAATAGACAATCATCCAGGAAGAAAAACAATTCCCAGAAACATTAACCACGATAATGACGATGTACTGTTGGCTTTTATGTTATTAGACCTCAATCTTTCATAACTAAAACATACCAGTATCTCTTTCTCTCACAAAGGGTATATTTCCATATAATTACTATGTATGAAGATTTCTCCAGAAAACTATATTCTATTGTTAAATATATTGTTCTATTAAGAATCTACAGTCTGAATAATAGCTACAAAAAAATAATAAAATTTTCCAGAAAATCACAAGATGGTTTTTATTATGAATCCCAATATTATAGTGCATGAAAATGCATAAAATAAATACAAAATTCAAAAAAATACATAAAATTGCCATGGATCAGTTTTTAAATCGAGCAGAAATTGTGAATACCAGAATAAAACACATCATGAAGAACAATTCCTAGAAACATTAACCACAATAAGTACATTGTACCTTTGGCTTTTATGTCATTGGACTTCAATTGTACATAACTAAAAAACATACCAGTATTTCTCTCACGAAAGGAATATTTCCATTTAATATCTTTGTACGAAGATAACTCCAGAAAACTTGTTTGTGTTATTAAGTATATTGTTCCATTAAGAATCCACCAGTCTAAATGGTTACAAAAATCAAGAAAGATTTTCCGCAACATCACCAAGCCTTGAAATAGTGAGCCTGTCATTTGCAGAATGAGGTTCCCAGAGGGTGAATTTAGTGATGCTACCCCGCATAGTGGGCTAGCATCACCAAATTCACCCTCTGGGAACCTCATTCTGCTGAGGTGTAAGCAGAATGAGGTTCCCAGAGGGTGAATTTGGTGATGCTAGCCCGCTATGTGGGGTAGCATCACTAAATTCACCCTCTGGGGACCTCATTCTGCAAATGACAGACTCACTATTTCAAGGCTTGAACATCACAAGATGTTTTTAAGAGCTGAAGAGGGAAGAACATTCCTTCGGATTTAATCACTGTGAGAGCAGTTACAGTTGTTTGATGTCACTATGAGAGAAATGTTAGAGTTGATTGTGTTGATGAGCTTCTGGGTACATCCTACTCACACGGCAGTGATTCACTTCTAAGATTTTGACTGTGGGGTGGAAGGCGTCCGCCTGCTGGGCTAAAATGAGATACTCTTCAATGCTTAATTAATATGAGTTTAATTCAACTTACAGCCTTCAAATACCAGGTTGGAATCTGGATAAATGCCAGGAATAGTTTAAATACTGATGATAATTGGAAACTTAAAAGATGTGGTCTGTCGTTTAAAGTGACATTTTTCTTACAAACTGGAAAATTTGGGATCACAAAATCAGTTTAATGTCTGTCTTCTGTTATAAGTTGCTAAATACTAATCTTTAATAATTCATATACCAGGTATAAACATTTGATTAGAGACAAAGTTATATACACAATGTGACATTAACCCTTTCATGATGGGAGCTTCGCTGGGGCAGCATTAAAGATCCTGTGCCAGTGCATTCTCTTATACATACGAGTCTCCAGTAGGGAACCTCGCATATATAAGAATGCACTGGCTTACAAGATCCGAGGTAAATATTGTTATGCTAATGCATTCTCTTATATATGCGAGTCACCCATAGGGCACCTAACATATATAAGAGAATGCATTGGCACAGAGTTTTCACAAAAATTCAGGACGCTCCAGTCATGAAAGTGTTAAATACAACATTGGTATTATCTACATGATGTCTAATATACAGTGCCTATCCCTATTCAGTCCTGAACAGGCTATTTTATTATTGTTACCTGTACCTTCTTTTAATTATGGCATAAACAACCAACAGAAACAAACAGCTACAGCAATGCTCTAAGTAATCGACTTCTTAACCACAGCAGAATTATGGGTCATTTTTCAGGATTTAGACGGAAATATGGCTTGTTGCCATTCAACGGAAAGCTCTCGGGGAGAGCTTTCCTATGAATGGCAACAAGCCATATTTCCGACTAAATCCTGAAAAGTTACCCATAATTCTGCTGTGGTTAAGAAGTCGATTACTTAGGGCATTGCTGTATATAGAATTCCACAGGATTGTCAAAAGCCTCTCAGATGCTCCAGTAAAAAAGAATGGTACATGCACCTACTGATTACCTGCTGCTGACTTTTTTGTTACATTTAACATACAGGGCTCATCTCATATATATTTTGGATCTTCTGTCTGTATGTGTGTGTGTATGTGTGTGTGTTATAGACTCAAAAACCACTCGACCGCTCCGACTCAAATTTGATATGTAGGCCTACTTTGATCCCGGGAACAATATGGGCGGGTCCAATTTCACGTGAGACTGTGTCCTTGACCTTGACCTCGCTCATATACGATCATATAGGCATGTTTCTGGACCCATCGAACAATAGTTTGTCCAGATGCTGTACATGTATATTCTGCCCAGATGGAGGCAATCACAAAGAATTCCCTAAATATCCAGGATGGTCGGGCAAATCAGCTAGTCTATTTATAAAGACTCGAAAACTTCTCGACTGATCAGACTCAAATTTGGTATATACTAGTAGGCCTACTTTGATCCCGGGAATAATATGGGCATCTCCAATTTCACATGCGACCGTGTCCTTGATCTTGACCTTGCTCATATAGGCTCATATTGGCATGTTTCTGGACCTCGACCGATCAGACTCAAATTTGGTATGTAGGCCTACTTTGATCCCAGGAACAATATGGGCGGGTCCAATTTCAATAGTGACCATGTCCTTTACTTTACCTCACTCATATACGCTAATATAGGCATGTTTCTGGACTTATCAAACAATAGTTTGTCCAGACGCTGTATATTCTGCCCAGACAGAGGCGATCACAAAGAAATCCCTTTAGAAACAGCCCGGACGAAATCGGGCACATCAGCTAGTACATCATATTTTGCAACTATGCCTTGTTGAATGGAGATAGTGGCCTAAATATATAATTAACAACACAATGCAACCACAAAATTCTGGAAAAAACAAAAGCCATGTGGTCCAAACAAGTTCCCAATCATAGTAAATATTGGTTCGCTGCTCCTTATAAAAGTAGCATTTTTGCCATTATTTTTTTGGAGATGCTTTTTTAACCCTTTCATGACTGGAGCTGCGCTGGTGAAGCATTGAAGATCCTGTACCAGTTCATTCTCTGATATATAATGCGAATCTCTCATAGGGAGCCTCACATATATAAGAGAATGCACTGCCTTACAAGGTAAATATTTTTAGGCCAATGTATTCTCTTATATATGCACATGGGGGAATCAATCGAAGGCCGCTGTGAGCAAAGGCCACTGCGAGCACCCAAAGAGGCAATCCGAGTTTTGAGCAATTTTTGGGGACAGGAATTTAGAACTGCGCACTAATCCAAGATTCCGGACAAATTGAGAGGTATGTATTAGTTGTTTTATGTTTGCCCAGTAATATGGTTATTGTCCAGCACACATTGAGTGGTGAAACGACAGAGAAAACATTATATAATACTGTAGGAGTGTCAGAAAAAGGTCACCCACGACGAAAATACCGGCATCCTTTATTTTGCACTGAAAAATACACTACTCACTATTTATGATTGAATGTACGTGAAGCCAAATATTACACCAAGCCGCCCCAGAAATTTTAGCCCGTGTGATATGTGAGGCTCCCGATTGGAGACTCGCATATATAAGAGAATGCATTGGCACAGGATTTTCGCAAGATTTCAGGAAGCTCCGTCATGAAAGGATTAAATTCCAAAACCTTCAAGGATTTCAAAGTAGTTTCTGAATGTGGCAAACAAAGATTATAAAATGACATTGTTCATACAGACCGTAATGTTTAGGGACACAAGATCGGGACTGTCTACCATAACACTACAAGTTTGATGCCTATCTTCTGCTCTTATAAGTTGCTATATAAACCAGTATTTAATAGTCAATTAATGAAAACTTGATAACAGACAATGTGACTGTGGGTCTCAGAATGGAATAGCAAATAATAATGACAAAATTTTTATATTCATAGCTACTGGTATGATATCTAAATCTAATGGCAAAAGTAAAATAGTGTCGTTGTTATAAACGAATAAAAGGTCACTGACCAAGATGCCCCCCCCCCCCACCCCCCCCCCCCCTCCCACTGGAAAATGACGGAATACAAGCTCAGACAAAAGATGCGTCTCAGGATGTACGATTCTATGTCGAAAATGTCAATAACTCTGCCAAAATGAGTCCAACCGAACTCAAAATGCGCAAATGCGCAGGTTACCATGCTGGTTGATATAAATGTGCCAAGTTTTAAAATAATTTACCAGAAAATGAAAGAATACAGATTTGGACAAAGTTCCGGATGGACGTACGCACACACGGACAAGGGTCATTACTATAGTCATCTGACGGAATGTCAGGGGACAATTACATGCAGTGAATATTGTCAGCTTAATCTTTGCTATATGTTTTTTCATGACCCAATAATTCGTCCCGAATAAAGTAGTAAATATTTACATTTTGCGTAGTTCAACGTTGTGTTTTCTGATGTGGTTAAAAAGGGTTAATCATTTCTTGAAATGTTTAGATCTATAATACGTTCAACATACAACCATAGGCTATTTGTTGAACTTAATATAAATTTGAACATTTCCCACCAATGAACAGGAATCACTCTGCCCTTCTATTATCATTTCGCCTGTCTGTCGTCAGTTTATATTTACTGAACATCCCTCCAGATGAAGAATAGACCATTCCAATATATGCTATTATACCTGAATGGGAGAATCCATTCAGTAAAGACAGGGTTGAAGTAAGAATGGTAAACCAGATCCACGCTGCTGCTTTTTTTTTGTTGCACTAACAAAACAGAATGCAATGCATTGACAGATATTCAAGAGAATGCAGACGAAAACAAACATTGGGGTTTCTTTATATAAAGTACATAGAGTACTTATAAACTAACATAAGAGTGCTTAAACTCATTATCTGTGGCTGGGGTTTGAGGAAATGCAACTTGACATTGTGTATTGATCAGAAGTTGTTTACAGATAGTGCAATGATAAAACAACTGTGTAACTAAAATTATCCTATTATTAGATAGACACTCATTCAACACCTTTAAATAGATACAATTCGGTTAAAGAGACCTTGGGCACAGTATGAGATTTTCTAAGTCAAATTACGTCAAATAAGGGGCATAACTCCGGTGAAAATTGGCGGACGGAACCCAAATTCGAACTTGAGCTGTCTTTCTCCTAATAAACCCACATACCAAATTTGATTGAAATCGGTTCACTCTAACTAAAGTTATCATCCGGACAACAAATTTCAGGGATTTTCCAAGTCAAATTACGTCAAAAAAGGGGCCATAACTCTCGCAAATATTATCGGATTAAAACGAAATTCGTACTTGAGCTGTATTTCGATATATGTAATCCACAAAAAAACGGGTTTTGCGTATAAACATTCCAAAATCGAGTTATCATCCGGAAACCAAAAAACATAAAACTGAATTTTCTGAGTCGAAAAAGGGGCATAACTCTGCCAAAAATGGTCGGACAGAACCCAAGTTCGAACTTGACCTGTGTTTTGGTGGGAGAAAGTAATAAACCAAATTTGGATTCATTCCGATAAACTATACTAAAGTTATCATCCGGACAACAAATTTCAAGGATTTTCTAAGTCAAAAAACGTCAAATAAGGGGCATAACTCCGGTGAAAATTGGCGGGCGGAACCCAAATTCGAACTTGAACTTACTTTTCGGCTAATAAACCCGCATACCAAATTTTATTAAATTTGGTTCACTCTAACTAAAGTTATCATCCGGAAACCAGGTTAACGGATGCCCGGACGGACGGACCAATACTATAATACGGCCGTTTTTTCAAACGGGCGTATAAAAAATGACTGAAAAATGTAGGAATAAAAGCTCGGACAATATTCTGCATCTTGAGATAATTTTCTATGTCGATAAAGAGGGATAACTCCACAAAATTTGATAGCTCCCATCTGGAGGTGATCCTAACCAAGCCTATAAAGTTTCAAAACAATTCTCCAATAAATGTGGGCTGCCCGGTGTGCTTTTCGTTTGGTGACGATTGGATGAGAAATGTGACCTGTAAGGTGTGCTATAGGAATCACTGAACTAAATGGTTTCCCATAGGCGACAGTGTTAACGTTTCGGCCAAATTCACTGAATTGAAGCCTGCAGGCCATACCAGTGATGTTTACCCAGCTAGATTGACACCAGTTGATCACGAAAATGCAAGAAAAATCATAGGTCATGTGTTTACTTTTTAAAATAAATCCCCAAGTCTACGACAGGGCTATCTCACAGCCAAATTTGATCTGGAAAAAGCCAGGACTACAGCAGCTAGTTAAATAAATTTCCCGCTCACAAAAATCCATTCCCCAATTCATTCACCAGTTTAAATTATTTAGATATTATGTACAAATCAAATAAACGCGATGTCATCCTTTAATAACGTGTCGCATGTATCAGGTGAAGGTCATTCTTCAGTTACCTTCACCTTTAGCATTCCACAGTGTACTCGCTCCCCGACTCTAGAACACATTTAGCTCTCTGATTCCTAAAGGATTTAATCATACAAAGAGTAAAATCCAAGATGGCCACTGGCAGCCATGTTTTTAATTGAAAATCATTCAAATTTGATAGCTCCCATCTGGAGGTGATCCTAACCAAGCCTGTAAAGTTTCAAAACAATTCTCCAATAAATGTGGGCTGCCCAGTGTGCTTTTCGTTTGGTGACGATTGGAAGAGAAATGTGACCTGTAAGGTGTGCTAAAGGAGTAAAATCCAAGATGGCCACTGGCAGCCATGTTTTTAACAGAATTCGGAAACAAATATTTAAGAACTCTTCTAGAGATCAACCGAGTATCCATAAAAAGTTTGGTGATGATCGGATGAGGGATATGCTCATTATGGTGTGCTAAAGGATTTAGTGATGCAAAGAGTAAAGATGGCTGCTGGCAGCCATGTTTTTCAATGAAAAATCATTCAAATTTGACAGCTGCCATCTAGAGGTGATCCTAGACACATACACCGAATATCTATAAAAAGATTGGACAAACCTGGTTTTTGAACTCGGGCTAGATATTGTTGCAACAGACTCCTGTACCAAATAGGACGTCCGCCTGGATACCCGCCCATATGCCAGCCTTGCCAAAGCAAAAAAAGTCGAGTTTTAAAAAAAAATAAAAGTTCGGACAAAGTTACATCTACGGACGCCCCTGACAGCCAGATGGACGAACAAGTTGATTCCTATATACATATGCCCACCCCTATTTTAAACTCGTTATGGGGTGGGGGGTATATAATGAATCAGTCATTATATATTTCGCACAGAACACAATAGATTGATAAGCCAGAAAGAAGTGATATTAGATATCAGAACAATGACAACAAATTATCCAGTTTCAGGTTTCCAACAGCTATTTCAGACATGAAGAAATATCGAACTTAAAATAAAATAAGTCCAGGATTGATGCAAGATGGAGGTTAAACTCCACACCCTGTTGTCACAATCCTGGTAAAAGATGCTAGCTCTGTGACATCCTTTATCTTATCCCTCAAAGATAAATAGCAATGATTATAGGGGAATAAAGTGTATTTACTGGTATTATAGCGAATGAGACATAATAAATATCTGGTAAAGAACATATTAGTTTCAGAAGCCAGAAAGATGTGAAACATTGAATGGAAAATTAGACATCAGAACAATCTCAATAAATTATCCAGTTTCACATTTCCAACAGCAATATCAGACATGAAATATTTAACTTAACTTTTAGCCACGAATGATGTGCTAGATGGGTTAGACCATACCCACACTTATTGTCACAACCCTGGTAAAAGACGCCAGTCCAGTAACATCCTTTATCCCATCCATTGAAGATAAATGGCACATGTAGTGTTTTACTGGTAATATACCCACATGAGACATGGCATGAATAAATATTTGGCACAGAACATAACAAGTCTGATAAGCCAGAAAGAAGTCCCCTCATAAAAAGGAATTAAAGAAAAAGTGGTAAACAGACTACAATCATGGTTAATAGGGTTATGTACTAAATACTCACAGCCTTCATTTCGGGAATAGTACATCCAGACTCAGACAGAAACTGCATGTAACTTTATATATCCATGTAAGAAGCCAGCACAGCTTATATCTCTGGACAGGTATTATTAAGAGCCAATACAATCAAGTTCCTAGTATGTTAGAATGTTTCATTCAGTTAATCATGTAGCTTAATTGAACAATGTAATAACCAAATATAGCTTATATATTCATGGACTGTACAACAGCAATGCAATCAACTTCTTCTGTAGTTATAGATTTCATTCATGTATTATGTGTACTTGTAGCTTATATATCCATGTATAAAGCACCCAGCGTAACTTTTTATCTCCAGGTAAGAACCCAGCGTAGCTTATATCTTCAAGTAAGAACCCAGCGTAGCTTATATCTTCAGGTAAGAACCCAGCGTAGCTTATATCTTCAGGTAAGAACCCAGCGTAGCTTATATCTTCAGGTAAGAACCCAGCGTAGCTTATATCTTCATGTCAGAACCCAGCATAGCTTATATCTTCAGGTAAGAACCCAGCATAGCTTATATCTTCAGGTAAGAACCCAGCATAGCTTATATCTTGATAAGCGGTTTAAAAATGGTGTTCTTCCGAAATATATTCTTATAAAATCTTACCATTCTCTCACAGTTATGTTTGGACATTATTCATAGTTATCAGTGTGATGATTGGAACATATAGTTTGCACATTTGAACCATTGTTTCATCATTTTAATTTAAATTCTTTATAATAAGCGACTACAGTGCCGATTTCAATTTTGCCAATGCATTTCGCCCTGGAAAACGCCGACTTCGCCCTATTTTTGTGACAGGGAGAAGTCACTTCGCCCTGAAAATCAGGCCTAGGCTGGTCCCTGGTTGACGTAGCAACATAAAATATTTCAAGTTTCCAAGCGCAATACATCGGAGAATTTACAATGTTCAGTTTTCGCGGGAGGCCATTTTGGAAAACTAAAAGCGAAAGTAACTTGAACTTTATTAAATTAATTTTAATATCTCTCTTTTAATTGATATCCGGCATTCTTAATGACAATAATCATGCGGTGGATATATAATACCCACTAGATAAGGAATTAGATAAAACTTTTTTTTTATCGATGTAAAATTATTTTATTTTGGAGTCATTTACTACAGCGTTTCTCGAGTTTGTTTCGCACTTTCAAAATGGCCTCCCGCGAAAATAAATCTGTAAAACTGATGGAAAAACGAGAGGCCGATCACGATCGGCAGATGTTTAACCCATACCTTGGCGATAGCGACTAGCCATAACTGATAATTTGTCAAAGATATGATCACGGGAATTAATCCATATATCAGTACCCAACTTGAAATCAAAAGTTCAAATAATTTGTCTTAAGAAAGGGTTAAAGTATTTGGGTTGGGGAGGAGTACATGTAGTTTTAAATATCATAACTCTGTCCCTATTCACACAAGGACCTCTCACTGTGAGATCCAATGGTTTAGTGATTTCGGAGGACATGTTTAGGAGTTTAAGTTAACTCATTGGAAGCAAAAGTGATAAATACCTATCTTTGCCACTTTTGACATGCCAGATATTCAAAATTTATTATTCACTTCTAAAGAGAAATTATAATTTGTTGACAAGCCAGACTGTTTAGAACGACATACATGTAGGGGATTCCATCTCATATTTAAATGGTACTTTAATTACCCCCCCCTTCCCCCATATTCCCCAGTTATTTGTTTATCAAACATGGACAGATATAAGATCAGATCTGACCTGTGTATTAAATAAGATTAAGTGTTTCATAACAGGGGTGTATGGTTTTCAAAAATATATGTAGTTTATACAATTCAAAAGTATTATCTATATAATGTTATACAGACATAATATGATGGGGATGCTGGCCCCTATGACCACTAAATCGTTCATATAAAAGAAAGTAAGTTAGCCCTCATTTGAATGGTTTCACACATTACAATGTTTTACAAGTAGCTTGGACACTAAAAGCCCAACCTTCAATGTTAATCTTTTAAGTGCTCTGTGGCCCCTAAAATTCAATCAACCATGAAAATGTGAACAAATGGGAAAATAAGGTTCCTGGAAATACTAACATCTACCATATTGATTTTCAAAACAAGTCATCACTTACAATAGTCATGTATATTTATCTGCCTGTTTCCCATTGCATATATAAATCATATTGGCTATCAGCTGTTGTTTTAATTAATTAATGTCTGAAGGGTTAATATATTTTTCAAAAATCAATTAATCAGTCAATACCAAAATTGATAGAAGTGAATAGTGTGCAAAGATACCCAATAGATATTAAGAGATATGAGGAAGAGTCCATGTACATTATAGCATGTGTCTATGGAAACCTTGGAAAGGGTTAATTATTTTTGAAGCAAATTAATGGAATTTAGAAGACACTTATATAGGTGGGGGGGGGGGGGGGGCCTTATCTCACCCTGTAGTGAAATTTCAATAGGAGAAACACCAGTCTTATGCTGCCATTAATCAATTTGACAGTTAGAATAAACAAACAGCCAGCCACCAGTGTTGTTTATCTTGACCCACCATAGCTCTGTATCATATGTCATCACTCATTTCATAATAGATTTCACTTGGAATGACAACATCTATAAAATGTCCTCTCATATAATCTGGATGTTGGATGATCACATGGTAATTTATTGATATCATTATATTACATGAAACTATTGCAATAAAATCTTCATATTTTCAAAACAGGATATCACACCTAATTAATCGTATAAAACTAAAATAAATGAAAGTGTCAAATTTTTTTTTATTATTTAATTTTTTTTTTTATTGTTTATATTAAAGTTCAAACAAAATTGAATATTTGTATATGCTAAATTTACTAAGGATCTAAATCTAAAAAAAATCGATTAAAAAAAAAAAAAAATTCTCAAAAAGGGTCATAACTCCTTTAAAATTAATTGGGTCAAACCCATATTCAAACTCGATCTGTATTTTGGGCTGTGAAACTCACATACCAAATTTGGTTCAAATCAGATAAAAAATGTTTGAGTTATGGCAGAATGCGTGAATTCTAAGTTGAAAAAGGGCCATAACTCTGTAACAAATTCGAACTCGATCTGTATTTTGGGCTGAGAAACCCATATACAAAATTTGGTTCCGATCGGATAGAAAATGTTTGAGTTATCGCATTACTCGTAAAGTGTCTACGGACAGACAGACAGACAGACAGACGGACGGACAGACAGACAGACAGACAGACGGACGAACGACGAGTGGTCAATCCGGGCAACGACACTATGTTTACCATACTATGGTATGGGTAAACATAAAAAGACAAAAATCGTTATTAAACTCGATGTATGTTGAATACCACACCCAAATTAGCTGTCCTTCGTGAAACAACGTCTGTTTGACAATAGGGCTATTTAGTTTGATGATTAGAGTATAGATTTCGGTGATTTAGGGGTTGGATTGTTTGATTTTTTTATTTTTCATTGGATGGACGTTTCGGGTACCAACCAAATAAATTTGATTTATCAACTTTAAATGTTTTTCTATATTCACTAATCTCAAATACGACGGCGAACCAAACTTTTTTGAAAACTATGATTATTTGGTCACATAGTGCTGCAATTACAAATCAATAAAAAATAAAATGTTGCTTTTGTAGAGAAAGTTGCTGACCTTTATCAAAAATGAGATAGATACCTTTCCGAGATTTTTATTAAATTAAAAAAAAAAAAAAAGTGGTGACTAATACATGTGGGAAATATGGCTTGTTGCCATTCATTGGAATGCTCTCATCGCGAGCTTTCCGATGAATGCAACAAGACATATTTCTGATTAAATCCGGAAAAATTTCCCATAATTCTGCTGTGGTTAAAGGGTCATATACTTCGGGCATTACTGTACTGGTATACATGCAGTTATTACATAATTATGTAAGAACCCACCATAAATAGTATATCCATGTAAAGAACGAACTGAACAACAGCAAAGTAATCACACTCCCTCCTGTGTTAAGAGGTTTTCATTCCTGTTGAAGGAGATATTATATACAGCGATTTCCTTGAATAGCCCCATATAGAAAGCTTTGTGTGGATTAATAGATTGAGCTGGCATTCGCCATAATGCATGCACCCATTCCATAACATGCTCTAATATATACAGGTAAAGCCAGACTCTTTGACTTCAAGGTCAGAGCTAATTCCTGACACCTTGCCCTTCTGCTTTAGTTAAGATGATTTCTTTAGATTATTCCCACTATTAAAAGCATAGCTAAAGCATAAATACCATTGTTTTAGAATAAATAGAATACCAACAGATAAAGCATAAGATTTTTTTTGCCAAATAAATTCATTGCTGTAAGTTAACCCTCTTTTTACTAAATGAAATAATAAGTCATTTGTTGAACATTTCTTAAGAGAACTACCTGTCAATGAGTATTTAGTATAGCAGATTGTGTAGTGAAATAGATTTATAATACACATCACTTATTTTGAGGTACCGGCAGAGCAGGATTTAAACTATATATTCTTAGGATTTTCGGTACATCTGTATCTAAGAGTTGGTGTTAAATTACGCTCTGGCTTTTTGGTACATCTGTATCTAAGAGTTAGTGTTTTACGCTCAAGCTATTTGGTACATCTGTATCTAGGAGTTAGTGTTTTACGCTCAGGCTCTTTGGTACATCTGTATCTAGGAGTTAGTGTTTTACGCTCAGGCTCTTTGGTACATCTGTATCTATGAGTTAGTGTTTTGCGCTCAGGCTCTTTGGTACATCTGTATCTAGGAGTTAGTGCGTTACACTCAGGCTCTTTGGTACATCTGTATCTACGAGTTAGTGTTTTACGCTCAAGCTATTTGGTACATCTGTATCTAAGAGTTGGTGATTTTTGTTGGAGACAAGATTACATAAATTGAATCAACCAAGTAATAAAAAGTCAAGTGGCATTAACAGTTTGTTTTCTTTGCCAGCAATTATATAAAACATGACAAGTAATTATCATTCATCATGGCCCTACACTGTAATATTTTGGCTGATTATACTGGAAAATTGAATGATAAATGAAATCAGACTAGAGGGAGGTACTATGGGGGAAAATATTTTCGGGAGTTGACGCAGAGACTGGGATGTTTAGCATGCGGGATCATGTACTTCAGTGAAAGGGGAGTAATCTAATGATATCCCCAATCTCATAGACTAACATCCTGAAAATTATATTTTTTATGTTTCCAGAACAGGTCTGGTCCTTCAGTCCTGAAGAATATTCAGGGGGGAAGCAGCAAATAGAGGACCACAGTTGGATGCTACACAATAAATATATTAAGACCTACTGGTATACAATATTTTTACCTAAACCAAATGACCTAAACTATTTAGAAAACAAGAAGTTGCACCTAGGGTGCTGGCATATCCCCATGGTGCCAAATTGAAACATGGACAGGTCAGGACTCGGCAACCAATTTTAAAAAACACAGAAGGTTAAACTCCAGAACAGAAAATGCAAACACATTGGGCAGAGCTCTTTTGAGACCAGTCATGGTGAACCTCCATACCAAATTTAATTCAGATACGATAACCCATGGATGAGACATCTGCATGGACGGATAAAAAAAAACATTTCCAGATAAACAAAGAAGAAGAATTACTCTAGAATGGTTGAGATATATGCCTAGATGGCCAGATGGACAGACAGACACAGATGGACAGTCATTCCAGTATACCCACCCATTTTTCTTTGAATAATAATCAGATTTTTGAAAATAAGTTTTGATATTAAATCTGGGTCACAAATCAATGATAATCAAATTTTCTACCCAGTTTACATAGGATACAAGTACAGTAATGCCCTAATTAATCGACTCCATAACCACAGCAGAATTATGGGTAACTTTTCAGGATTTAGTCGGAAATATGGCTTGTTGCCATTCATCGAAAAGCTCTCCCGACTAAATCCTGAAAAGTTACCCATAATTCTGCTGTGGTTATGTAGTCGATTAATTAGGGCATTACTGTAAGCAAGACTTGAAACGGTGTGTCCGTCATTTGTAGAATGAGGGAGAGCATCACTAAATTCACCCTCTGGGGACCTCATTCTGCAAATGACACACTATTTCAAGGCTTGAAAGTAGATGTATACAGGCCTAACAGTAATAAATTTGATGACAATGGGTGTGGTGGTCAGAATTGACAGTTGCCCCTCATAAAATATTAAGGATGACAAACTATATAGGTCTGCTAAATCTATTGTCCAAATTCTTTGATTTATATCATCTGTGGGGGGCACATGTGAAAATTGTTATGAGGATAGACCCATTGATGTACAGGGTGTAATTTAAAGAAATTGGCTCTGGTCATGTTTTATGGACTATAAAATATTGTTTGCCAGTCCCAAATGTTCTCTATATTGATTGTGATATAAATAAAATATAGGAATAGTATTCCTATGAAAAATTCCACCACATGTGTGCTTGCTGGTCTACCAAATAGCTTTATGTTTGCAGCATAAGAAAAAAAGGCCTACTTTGGGTGTGAGTAGGAACTGGAAAGTTGTCCAATTACCATAGATCTATGATATCATGTTACATGTACAATAATATTATAACCTCTTTTTAATACTGCCATTATAGATGTAAAAGTGCATGATGTGTGCTATTATGGTCTCAAATACCTACTTCAGACTGTGATTAACCCTTTCATGATGGGAGCTGTGCTGGTGCAGCATTAATGACCCTGTGCCATAGGGAGCCTCGCATATATAAGAGAATACACTGGCTAACAAGATCAAGGTAAATATTGTTAGGCCAATGTAATTTCTGATATATGCGAGGCTCCTTATGGGAGACTCGCATATATAAGAGAATGCATAGGCACAGGGTTTTCGCAAAACTTCAAGAAGCTCCAGTCATGGAAGGGTTGATATATGAAGATAGTTTTAGGGTTTTCATGATATTCCTGTTATATTTTCTACTGGGAACTAGAGGTGTGACTGTCCCAATGGGACTAAGGATACCCCCCCCCCCCCCATGTTTTTAAAATACTAAGATGTTTCACATCATGTCAGTAAACATTTAGTTAAAATAATAAAATAACAGTTCCCATTGCAGGTACACAACCCTAACCCTAATCTTAAACCTATTGACCGAAAAATGTAGGAATAAAAGCTATTAAGAAACTCAAGTCAATTATACCTCTTTTGAGAGTAAATATTAAGAAATTCCAGTCGATTATACATACCTCTTTTGAGAGTAAATATTAAGAAATTCCAGTCGACTATACATGTACCTCTTTTATGAGTGTAAATATTAAAAAAAAAAAATCCAGTCAATTATACCTATTTTGAGAGTAAATATTAAGTAATTCCAGTTGATTATACATGTACCTCTTTTGAGAGAAATATTAAGAAATTCCAGTCGATAATACCTCTTTTGAGATTAAATATTAAGAAATTCCAGTCGATTATACATCTTTTGAGAGTAAATATTAAGAAATTCCAGTCGAGTATACCTCTTTTGAGAGTAAATATTAAGAAATTCCAGTCGATTATACATCTTTTGAGAGTAAATATTCAGAAATTCCAGTTGATTATACCTCTTTTGGGAGTAAATATTAAGAAATTCCAGTCGATTATACCTCTTTTGAGAGTAAATATTAAGAAATTCCAGTTGATTATACCTCTTTTGAGAGTAAATATTAAGAAATTCCAGTTGATTATACCTTTTGAGAGAAAATATTCCAGTGAATAAAGAAGAAACATTCAATTCAAAAAAATATCATCACAGAAACTAGTTATTCAAAGAAAACAAATTTCTCTTGTTATTGACAAGATAATTTGTCCTTGACACAATTTAACCTATCCGTAACAGTGTAAATGCACCAGTCTCAATGTATATACTAAAAGAAACATGTAAACCTACTTGAAAAAGAACCAGTTTTAAATACCATGTGAAGATAGGAACACACCCATAGTTCAATACAATAAACAATCAATAAATACTTAAGTGTTCAATAATATCGCGATCTGCTTCAGCATGTCTCTATTATACATACTCTTTATAAGAAGGCATACCAGACATTCTATAGCTGTGGCACTATTGTCCTAAGATCATTGGAAGATCATGCTGGCTTAGCACAAACCACCTGTATGTCCATTGAACAATTTTGAAATGAGAAGATGTGACTGGTTTTAGTCCAGCGGAACCATAAATCACAAAGTGAATTTTGGTATCATGAACTGTATGTCGGCACTCTGTCATTACGTGATGTGGATGTTGACACAGTCAAGCCTGCAAATAGTGTGTCTGTCATTTGCAGAATGAGGTCACCAGAGAGTGAATTTAGTGACACTATCCCGCACGATGGGCTATCATCACCAAATTCATCCTCTGGGAACTTCATTCTGCTGGGAACCTCATTCTGCTTAGACCTCATTTGCTATGGGAGACCAAGGATCAGATTGAAGTTCACCCATTAGTCACCTTGATTATGCATTTTATCTTCTGCAAATTAGGGGATATAGAAACTTCCCAAAAGGGAAAAATTAATTAAAAATTATGTTAATTTGAGACTATAGATACTTCCCAGAAAATGAGGCCTAAGCAGAATGAGGTCCCCAGAGGGTGAAATTAGTTATGCTAGCCCGCTGTGCGGGATAGCATCACTAAATTCACCCCCTGGTAACCTCATTCTGCAAATGACAGACACAATATCTCCAGGTGGACACAGTTCACATGTTCGGGTACAATAACTTGATGGGATATTGAGAGTCTTCCTTTTAAGTGAAACTACGCATGCCGATTAAGTAAATAAGATCAATGGTGTTAGCCAAATATAATTCCAATTATAGTTTACACTGGCTTGGTTTGCTATTACCGCAGGAAGTATTATGTATTATTGAGGCAGACCTGTTCAAGCTTGAAAGACAGTTTGTCTGAGTCACGAACTCATGATACCACTATCAAAATAAATGTGTGACTATCCCAATAGGACAATGATTTACTACACTAGCCTGCTATAGCCCTCTTACTAAAATGGGGTACCAATTAAACAAGAAGTTGCACATCGGGCGCTG
Source organism: Siphonodentalium dalli (assembly GCA_032622095.1). NCBI lineage: Eukaryota > Metazoa > Mollusca > Scaphopoda > Gadilida > Siphonodentaliidae > Siphonodentalium > Siphonodentalium dalli. The sequence goes on from CP136065.1 coordinate 57,195,645, forward strand.
GCATACCCCCACGGTGAAACATGGGCAGGACGGAAACCCAAATTTAAAACAAGAGGTGTGCACTCTCGTGCTAGCATACCCCCACCATGGCAAATTCAACCCGCATTATCCGTAAACCCAACAAAAAAGATTTTAACTTTAAAGAAAAATTTGGACTAATAATATCGATATGGTGTCACAAGAAGCTTGTACAGAATTTTCTAAGTCAAAATAAGTCGAAAATGAAATGCAATATTACGAAAAACAGTCTGAGCCAATCCCTATCCGCATCATGTAGAGAGGGTATTGTGAGAAGCATGTATACCAAAAAATTTTGAAATCGGTTCATGTTTGTTAAAGTTATTAAGTCGGACAGAATTTTCTAAGTCAAAATAAGTCGAAAATGAGGCGTAACTTCAAAAAAAAAGTCGGACCGAACCGCAATTAGCATCATGCGCAGAGGCAGTCCCAAGGAGATTGCATACGAAAACATATTGAAATCGGTTCATAGTTGTTCGAGTTATGAGGTCGGACGGACAGACAGACACATGGACGGAGAAAGCGTGACGGTGCGACAGCAGGGTTCTTGCACCAATTTTGAAATGAAATTCAAGGAGTTTCCAGGAGTATTTAGGGGCAATTTTCCAGGGTTTTTCCAGGAGTACAATACTAAATATTCAAGGGTTTTCCAGGAATTGAATATACCGGTACATGTACTTGATTATGGGCTCTGGTTTCATTGAAGCATGGGACTAATTATTGATGTTATATCATATTTAAATATTCATACACATACTTGCACCTGTACAACTAAATATAACGGTAAGTTTTAATAAGCAGAAATTATTTCTCAATCACACGTATAACACATACTCACAGTACTGTGGCAAAAGGAATTGACATTTTTTTTCTGTCCAAAGTTCAAGACATGAACCTAGCCCGAACACACTCAAGTACATGGTTTTATTTTCACCACAGGAGAACTGGTTGGCGATGGCACTGTCTGGGAATTGTTTTTTAAATGTTCTGCTCATTGTACTACAGCTGTTGTAATTGTAGTGCTTAGATACCAATGTTACTGTAGCAGACCACAATAATTCAGCTTTTAGAATGTAAATATAACCCCAGCTGGCATTCACAGCCACAATACGGTCAATGGCTGATTGCGGTGGAGGGTGAACGCTTTCGTGGCGAGATGTCGCCTTTGTCTTAAAAAAATATGGGTGAACATGCACTTAAATCCCACATGAAAGGGGCAAAACACGTGACAGCTTCTCGAAATATACAATCGACAGCCACATTATCAAGCTTCATGCCTCCATCGCCTGCAAGTTTTATAACACTGTCCCTCGCCCTCGGGAGGTGTCCGCAACTGACAGAGATGGTATATCAACAAACAATGAAACAAGTACGGGTGCTCGACTAGGTCCTATTGCAGTTTCATCTGAGGTATGCTTTGGTGAATTCATTGAATTTTCTACGTCATAATATTGCATCATGTATGGGCAGACAACTCACGTATTTACGCATACTCAGTTAGACATTTATATTGGCTGAATAGGAAAGTCAATTGGGAATTGGCCAATAAGAAACGTGTTAACATAATGTCACAACTCTGCAAGACTTCTGACCTCGTGTTACCGTAAAACCGGTGAAATTAGAAGGAATTAATTTCCCAACTCGCAGCGATCGTTTCAATCAAATTTAATAGAGCATTTTCCAGGGTTTTCAAGGAGTGGGATTGGATTCAAGGGTTATCCAGGGCCCTTGAAAATAAATAATTTATTTCCAGGGTTTTCCAGGACCCGCGGGAACCCTGGACAGACGGACGGACAGACAGACGCAGTCAATCCAGTATACCCCCTATTTTCTTCGAAAGTGGGGGTATAATAAACAAAGGATATCAATCTCTATAACAGAAAATGTTAACAATGTCACTGGGCACTCTTTTGAAAGCAGTCATGATGATGAACCTCCATACAAAATTTCATTCAGATCCGATAACCTGAGATATCTGTGACGGACAAAAAAACCAAGATTTCCAGTTAAACAAACAAGGATTACTCTGGAAAGCCCCTCAATTGAAAGCAATCATGATGGCAAACCTCCATACCAAATTTTATTCAAATGCCTTGAACCATGGCTGAGATATCTGTGCAGAAGGACAAAAAACTAGGATTTCCAGATAAACAAAGATGGATAACTCTACAATGGAAAATGCAAACTTTATTGGCTACTTCCATGACTGGAGCTTCCTCAAATTTTGCGAAAACCCTGTGCCAATGCATTTTCTTATATATGGACCTTGCAAGCATTCTCTTATATACAGGGTATGCGAGGCTCCCTATGGGAGACTCGTTTATATAAGAGAATGCACTGGCTCATGATCTTTAATGCAGCTCCCATCATGAAACTTGATGAAAGGGTTAAAAATCAGTCATGATGGGGAATCTCCTTAACAAATTTCATTCAGATCAAATAATCCATGGCTGAAAACCACTCATTTCTGATACAGAAAGAGGATAATTCGAGAACGGAAAACATGAACGCCATTGGATACTCATTTGAAGTAGTCCCAATGACGAACCTTATTTCATTCCAATGAGATAACCTATGGCTGAGAAATATACCCGGACGGTCGGACAGACAGACAGTTCAACTCAATATACCTTCATTTTTTTTCTAAAAGTGGGGGTTTAAATATTAGTCACAAAAATGTATCTACACAAATAAGGTTTCTAAGCTAAAGAGGGAATAATTTTCATTATGTCATGAGTGCAGTTTTTCATATAGAATGATCAAAGTGTGAAGTTTCAAAAAAAAAAATACTCAATACCTGATAGGATAGTTTGGCTATAAAAAAATGACAAATATCTACTTCTGAACGTCTAAAGCAGTCGAGAGCTTTAAAATATTCCAACATTTTTGTTTATCACATTCCTGCCAGTTCTGGGGATCAATAATGGTCCATAAATATGTGAAACACTTTTATAAAGACTATATATATATATCAAAAAACACTCTTCATTGTTCTATGCTGACAAAAACTCAGGACATGACTTTTTTAAATACTATATTTCGGATAAGTCTTTCTGCTGCATATAAAGTACCGGTATGCATAAGAGTGTTTAATTAATTTATTGACCTGGAACCGGACCAAAATATAAAAGAATGAACATAATTTCAGGCATCAAAGTGACACAAGGGGTTAAATAGTGTTAAGTACTGAGCATTCAAACAACTAGATAGTATAAACCAATGAGAGTATACAGTAATGCCCTAAATAATCAACTCCTTAACCACAGCAGAATTATGGGTAATTTTTTAGGATTTAGTTGGAAATATGGCTTGTTGCCATTCATCAGAAAGCTCTCACTGAGAGCTTTCCGATGAATGGCAACTAGCCATATTTCTGACTAAATCCTGAAAAGTTACCCATAATTCTGCTGTGGTTAAGGAGTCGATTATTTAGGGCATTACTGTAAATGTCAAGTTGATCCAAATCTATCATTTCTAAACCGCAGTCCATAAAAATCCTAATTAACTAACTGCAGATCACGACATCGTTCAGTAATGCATCAAATGACCCATCATGCATAGCAAGCACATCCAAGCCACTCAAAATCTCCCGAGAGCGGCTAAGTATTACATGTAAATTGATAATCATCAATATTTTATTAATTGCACCAGGGCTGATGGGATTTGCTGCCTGATCCATCACGGGATAATTACAGGCCAATATTTTAGGTGTACATCGTTAAAGTAATGAGTAAACAAGCATGTATAGTCAGTTCACCTGGTGCTTGGGGTGTGAAAAGACTCTTAATGAATAATGTACCATGGCTTATAAACGATGCCAGGTTAAAACTCTTACTGCAATTATCCATTTATTTTAGAATGGAAAAACAATGGGATGGGTACTAACCAACAAGGTGTATTTTTAGGATGGATACTAACAAACATGGCATATTTTTAGAAAAAGAAAAAACACATCAATCATTTACTTTTCAACAAACAATCTTCAAGCGGAGAAGTCTCAAATTAAAGATGCACTGTCCGATTTAACCCTTCCATGACTGGAACTTTCTGAAATTTTGCAAAAACCTTGTGCCAATGCATTCTCCACAGGGAGCCTCACATATATACGGTACCGGTACTAGTAAGAGAATACATTGGGCTAAAAAAATGTACCTTGACCTTGTAAACCAGTGCATTCTCTTATATATGCGATGGCTCCCTATGGAGACTCGTATATATAAGAGAATGCACTGGCACAGGGTCCTTAATGCTGCACCATCGCAACTCCCGTCATGAAAGGGTAAACACCCCTAAATTACAATTTATTCGACTTTGAGATTCAATTCGAATCGCAAATCGATCATAGGATTAAAATATTTTCTAATAACTCTTCTTGCCATTCTTGTGGGTGAAAAATACCATAAGTTTAGATGCCTTGACCTTGTAAACCAGTGCATTTTCTTATATATGCGAGGCTCCCTATGGAGACTCGTATATATAAGAGAATGCACTGGCACAGGGTCCTTAATGCTGCACCATCGCAACTCCCGTCATGAAAGGGTAAACACCCCTAAATTACAATTTATTCGACTTTGAGATTCAATTCGAATCGCAAATCGATCATAGGATTAAAATATTTTCTAATAACTCTTCTTGCCATTCTTGTGGGTGAAAAAGACCATAAGTTTAGATGCCTTATCCTAAATTTCAATTTTAACTATAGGTCTATAAGAACAATGCCTAAATTGTTAGCCTAGATAGACTTTGTTTGTCTTGCTGTGCACATTGATATGTACCATACCTCCCAATGATCATGAATGATGTGACAGTACATGTAATACAGCATATATCTCACCAGATCAGCCAAATGTAGGGATTAATTGGAAATACAATGTATTGAGAAAAAAATTACGAATGCGAACAATCTTGATTAATCAGAGATATGTTTGTCTAGGCATTCTTGAAATGTACTTGCAGACTTACAACATTCATGATTTTCGAAACACAATCTGTACCAACTTTTTTTGTGAGTGAAACTTACAGCAGTTCTCCAAAGGGTCTTACATGTTGTACTAGTCACCCATTAATAGTGCTGAATTTGTCTTCATCTCATGGTTCTGGACACAAAATTTCCCAGGTACTTTGATACCCAGGTTTGGCTCATATATACATTCAATTCGAGATTTGATTAGATTCGTGAATCTAACACCTGATTCGACTTGAGATTTGACTCTACTGTAAACACCCCAATGGGCCCACACATGTATAAGCTATATGTCACATTTGAAGGCTCAAAATCCAACTAGAATCAGAATCAAGATTCTAATTTGATTATCATAAAAGCACCTGATTCGCTGTAGAAATGCTCTATTTTGATTCCGAGATCTCACAACATTTTTATGAATTTTAAGACCTATGTTTGGTTATGAAAGTGATGTGAAACACTCCGGAAGGGTGATCAAATAGAAATGGAGAATACTCTTGATCAAAGTTGTTATTTTTACGAATATTAATCCAAATTTACAACAAACATCGTCCTTCTTATATATTAATTAAATGCAATGCGTCTCGGTGGTGAAATCATTTGCGTTAGTTTATCGCCCATTGTTGCGTCCCAAATCGAGATGTAAATATTTACAATTGATCGTAGTTCAGACGATGTTTTCTATGGAGTGGTATGGTCGATTTCTTTGAGATTTTCGGCGATGTTAGTATAATGATACATTCCCCCAGTTGACATAGCACTTGCAAACTAATTTATCTGTTTCACGCACCCGAACAAGTCCATAATATGTCTTTAACATTTTTTTGTATGTTATTGTAACTGGAACCCTGAATACATCTTAACACTTCCATGACTGGAGCTTCCTGAAATTTTGTGAAAAAGCTGTGCCAATGCATTCTTTTTAATATGCGAGTCTCCCATGAGGAGCCTTGCATATTATTAAAGAGAATACATTGGCCTAACAATATTCACCTTGACCTTGTAAGCCAGTGCATTCTTTTTATATGCGAGGTTCCCTATGAGAGACTAGCATATATAAGAAAATGCATTGGCACAGGATATTTAATGCTGCACCAGCACAGCTCCCGCCACAAAAGGGTTAAATATATACAAACAGTAGTCATATTATATTAATTATGGATCCAGAGTAGGAAATAGATATTGGATAACATGTTTTATAAGCTAACGTTCAGTCTTCTCCCCTTTGGTTTTATGCCCAATCCTCAGTAACTGAATTTGACAGTCTCTCACATATCATCATCGCTATTAACCAAGGAAGTCACATGTGGTTTACAAATGACAAAAAGGATGATCTCCCGGTGCAATAGTATAATTACAGGTACTGGGTAGGTAGGCAGGAAGAACAAAAGGATAGAGAGAATTACATGTTTTGTCAATTATTTCTGCCCACTCAAGTCATTAGCCGGAAAACTTAGCAGCATGAATACTTCAGTGCATTGATAGACTAAAGTGTAGAAACATGTTAACCCTTTCAGTGCCATGTCCGATTTTGTATCAACCCATATTTCCTTAATGATCATTTTTCAAATTTATTGATTATAATAATGTGATACATTGATGGAAAGAGCTCTCAGAGCTCTTTCCATCAATGTATCACATTATTATAATCAATAAATTTGAAAAATTATCAAGGAAATATGGGTTGATACAAAAATCGGACTTGGCACTGAAAGGGTTAAGATCCACCATCCGATTTCACACCAAATTAGTCAAACTAATGTGTCAAACATATGCAAAATAAGGTCACCAGAGGGTGAATGTGATACATTGATGGAAAGAGCTCTCAGAATCGGACTTGGCACTGAAAGGGTTAAAGGCCCATTTAATGTTTGTATCCCCAGATCAAATATAATATACATATATTCTATATTATATTCAATTTGAAAGAGGAAGCTCCAAAGTATTGTATTATCAACTTAGGTAAATTAATATTATGTTTAGCGCCTATCACTGCATTTCCTTTTTTGGCAGAAAAATAATAACGCATAAATTAATTAATTATTGGCACAGTGCACAACTAGATCGTCCCAAAGAGTGTGCCTTGTGAAGATTCAGATCTAGGAACATAAATTAATCTTAATCCCTAAACACATGCTTCATTCATATAAAATGAATGTGAGCAACATTGGTGGAAATATTTGTTATTATAATTACATTGTACTACCGGTATATAAGTAACCTCAGAAACCTAATGGGATAATTAATAATCACTGCAGTTCGCATTTAATTCTCAGAATAAAGGATGACACTAAAAATAAACATAATTAACCATGGTCTTATCTGTTAAATAAACTGTGAACACATTCTTTTAGTCGAGGTACAGACATCTGTTCTGAGAGGTTCTGTACAAAATTTGATCTGGACTGTACTGCTTAATTTTGATCTGGACTGTAATCCCCATCTATTATTATCAATACTGGGGAATAACTCCTACATGTATTTTGAATTTTGAAGCATTTTGGGTAAATAAGGGAGGGAAGTCTTGTCCACGGTGAATCTGACAATCTCTATCACTGGGTGGACACTCCTACGCCACAGCTGTTCTGCATCCTGGTTTATTTATACCGGTATTTATTTTTGGTCTATTTCTTGCCAACAACAGCTAATAACACTGACTCAGTACAGGAGGGGTGGGAGAGGTCGCAAAAAAATTCCAGGATACAAGGTCCGGGTGGATGGATGAATCTGAGCCCCTACTGCAGATTTTTCCAATGACATGCACGTAATTTTTTTCAAATCCATGTTTAAAGACAAATTATGTGACCACTAAAATGAATATAAATGTTTAGACTTATAAACTTGACCATAATAGAGCATTAATCAAGAGAAGAGATCTCCCAGTTTCAATATTTAACCAATATTTGTTCTTTTAACACACAATATCATGGGATGGGTCCCACTTCTGACAAAGAAAAAATTGCACTGAAAACAAACAGCAATTCCATTCACAGGTTTTCATTGTTGTTTTCGACCTTCAATATAGACATGCAAATTTGCTGTATTATTGATTGATGTTCATCCTTGGGTGATAGGTATGAAAATTCTGGGACCTAGTCATACAATACTGAAAGTGTCGATCTAGAGGTGATCCTAAACATGCCTGTAAATTTTCAAAACAATTCTCCAATAAATGTGGGCTGCAGGGTGAGCCAATGGATTCAAATTTGAAATCCAATATGGCTGCTGGCAGCCATATTCTTTCAACAAATTTCGGGGAAAATAGGAGGCTCTATCTAGAGCTCACACCTGAAGATCTATATGAAGTTTGTTGACAAACTGATGAGAGATGTGACCTGTACAGTGTGCTAAAGGAAATTGTTGACGGATCACACACGGACAGAAACCAACTCATAGCACTACTAAAAGTGGACTTTTTGAGCTAATAAAAGGTCGCCGATCATACGTCCCCCGAAAAAAGATGGTTTTCTTAGGATGATGGCTTTTTCAGAACAAAAAAAAAGAAAGGGGAATAACTCTGTCAAATTGATCTTTTTTCTGTTGTCCATATACATGTTGCACATTAGAGAATAGCAATATATGGGTAACAATATACTAAAGTTTCAATGCCATACATTTGAAACTGTGGGAGGAGTTGATTACACAATGAAGGTACCCAAAATGAAAGTGTCAATGACACTGTAGCTCTACTTGGGAAGGCATTAATAATTTTATGCTGAGCAGTCAATAGAATGATAAAAAAGGAAAGTCAAAGTTTCAGTAAATGGATTTCATTGTGCAAATGAAATTAATTTCATTTCAAAGATTTCTCCACTAAATGTGGGCTCCAGAGTGTCGATGGATTCAAATGTGAAATCCAAGATGGCTCCAGGCGCCCATGTTTTTTAACAAATTTCAGAAGAATTGGACAGCTTCCATCTAAATGTCACACCAAAGAGCAATATGAAGTTTGGATGAGGGATGTGGCACGTAGGATTTCAGTTGGTGAAAAGAGTAAAATCCAAGATGGCCACTGGCGACCATGTTTTTATTACAAAATTTGTAAAATATTGTTGGCTCCAATCTAGAGGTCACCCTGAAGATCCTTATGAAGTTTGGTTACGATCGGATGAGGGATGTGGCCTGCAGATTGTGTCGAAAGATTTAGTCATGCAAAGAGTAAAATCCAAGATGGCAACTGGCAGCCATTTTTTTCAATGAATTTCGGAAAAAATTGTTAGCTTCCATCAAGATGTCACCCCGAAGATGCATATAAAGTTTGGTGGTGATCGGATGAGGGATGTGGTCTGTTGGGGGGACCAAAGAATTTAGTCACACAAAGAGTAAAATACAAGATGGCTGCCAGTAGCCATGTTTTTGATCGAAATCATTCAAATTTGATAGCTCTCATCTAGAGGTGATCCTAATCATGCATGAAAATTTACAAAACATGTCTTAGATATATGCGGGCTGCAGGGTGTGCCGATGGATCAAATTTGAAATCGAAGATAGTTGCTGGTGGCCATATTTTTTAACGAATTCAGAAATAATCGATGGTTCCCATCGAGATATCACCCCGAAGATCCGTATAAAGTTTGATGTTATTACAGGGTTTCCGCCAAGGGGAAATTAATGAGTCCGTATTGGGGAAACACATAACGCGACGGGACGACCATGGTTCGTCCTGTCGGGTGAAAATTTTGTTATTTGACACTGAATAGTAGCCATTTCCTTGCACCTGAGTGTCACACAAAGCAATCCAAAGCTACGTATATTATGCAAGTCGATCATTTTCCGTGGGTGCATTAATTCTGTTGATGGTATCCAGATAATTAATCATGTAATTATGCACATAAGACTGCCGTCTGATTGAAGACTAATGAGACTATATCAAGCTCCAACTTACAGTGTTTAAAAATTTATAACTTACATTAAGATTCCGACAGGTATAATGAAACTAAACACTAAAAAGCATCTATCCAATACTACCTAGCTGGGAGAATTGAATCAAGTATTTCCTAGAATTTCAAGTAGCTTCCGTGAAAACGAAACTGATTTTTCCATGTATTCTTTCAATCGTAAAACTATGTGTGCGCTGTGACGTCATATATACTGCAGGGTTTGTCTGCAGGAGATATTTATAGCGGCGAAATACGAATGTTAGTGAAATCATTCAAACTCGGAACGCGTAGCTTGTCAATAGTCTGTATTAGTCAAACAACAGTTACTGACGACCGCTGCTATAGAGTTTTAGCCAACGTGTTATAAAATATAATTGAGTTTTGGCGGGAAATGGGAACATGTGAGCCGTTGTTTGTGTTTGGGGACCCAGGCGGGACAACGAAGCTATTATGGACCGTACTTTGACTTTATCTCCATATTGGGTGGGGGTATGTTTTTTGTGTTTATCCTCCATGCATGTTATATGGGTCAAATAAATGGTGTTGTCACTATGAATTCCCGCTATAAAGACTGATTTGGGACAGGTTCCGTATTATAACAGTACGATAGCACGGGATCTCGGAGGTAGATACCTCCTTTGGTAGGAGAACCGCCTGTTGGCATATGTTTATCCCTACTCTGCCTAACTCAGCAATTCGGCATTCTTTGATCAAATTATGTAATCGTACGATAGCACGGGATCTCCGAGCGTGAGTAGTTTCAACCACAGAAATCCCGTGCGGAGTAATATCCGTACTCAGCAGTCCGACATTCTTTGATGTTACCGCGACATTTATTACGTTGTATATAACGTCGCTATTTCAATGCACACCAAACATTACGTTGTAGTTTTGGCGCTTTGATTTCAAAGGGTTACGCTGTACCGGTAAAGTACTGTACTCAATTAACCCGTTTTTCACCAGTATTCTGTTCAACCCCCCCCCCCCCCCCCCCCCCCCCCCCCCCGAACTCCCGTTGCAGCCAGATTTTTTATGACATATAAACATATTGCTACTGACTTTTGGTACATGTATGAATCAAAAAGATCATCTGCGAGGGGAATGGGTCCGTGGGACGGACGCGCAGCCGGCCTCGTGGAAATCCTGGTTAATAGGATAAGGGATGTGGCTTGTAGGGTGTGCCAAAAGATTTAGTCATGGAAAGAGTAAAATCCAAGATGGCTGCTGGCAGCCATGTTTTTTAACGAATTTTCGGAAATAAACGATGGCTCCCATTTAGAGGTCAACCCGAAGATCCATATGAAGTTTGGTGGTGATTAGATGAGGAATGTGGTCTGTAAGGTGTGCCAAAGGAAATAGTCATGCAAAAAGTTAAATTCAAGATGGCTTCCAGCAGCCATATTTTTCATTGAAAATCATTCAAATTTGATAGCTCCCATCTAGAGGTGATCCTAAACATGCTTGTAAATTTTCAAAATAATTCTCCTATATATGCGGGTTGCAGGGAGTGCCGATGGATTCAAATATGAAATCCAATATGGCTGCCGGCAGCCATGTTTTTTTAACGAATTTCGGGAAAAATATCAGACTCCATCTACAGGTCACCCTGAAGATCCATATGAAGTTTGGTGACCATAAGATGAGAGATGTGACCAGTAGAGTGTTCTAAAGGAAATTGTTGATGTATCACAGACGGATACCAACCCATAGCAATAGCTCAAACTTGACTTTGCTGAGCTATTACAGGTCGCCGTTCATACGTGCCCCGTAAAAAGATGGTTTTCTTAGGATGTTGGGTTTTTTCAGAATAGAAAAATCAATGTTTGGTAAAAAATAGTCAAGAAAGGGGAATAATTCGGTGAATAATATTTTTTTTTCCGTTATCAATATGCATTTTGCACATTAGCAATATATGGGTAACATCATACTAAAGTTTCAATTATCTAAATTTGAAACTGAAAGGAGTTAAACTACACAATGAAGGTACCCAAAATCAAAATAAAATAATATTAATTTATATAATACTTACGGGGTGTTGAGACATTTATGAATGGGTTTGAGACTGCATAGAAAAGAAGCTGTTTCATCTCCTTCAACACAGACTAAGTTGGGCTGGGCTCCATTCTAATGTTTAGTGATATCTGAAACAGAAATGATGGTTTTAACAAACTTCAATCAATTTTAAATAATCCTTCAAATAATATATAGAGAGTAATCAATTAGTTCCGAGAATTACGTTATGAATAATTCACGAGAGGCGAGAGACGTTGGTAAGAAACGAGTGCGCGTTAGAGCACGAGTTTCTTACCTAAACGTCTCTCGCCTCGAGTGATTTATTTAACGTAATTCTCGGAACTTATTGATTACTCTATTATACTTCTGCATCAATTTGGTTCACCAAATATGACTAAAACACCCAGAATTAATGCACAAAAGTCCACGGGTTGGGAACTGCTCCTCGAGGCTGATACATCTTTCGATCTTCGGTCCAGTTCTTATCCGATCTCGTCAAGGTCACTGGGGATTTTTACGTCAATGTTCACACAAATTTGGATAACTGTGGGATGTTATATTGGCTGTTTTCAAACAATATTTTCGTTATCGAAATATAATGGACCAAATTTGCGATTTGTGCATAATTTATTAAAGTTGCGATTTACATGTATGCACTGATGTTGAAAATATATCCATGACTATAAAAGTGCCTTTCATATTGCAAGACACCCATTATGTTTTTCACATTTAAAGACAAGAACATGATATGTGTGTAGGCATAATTACAGGTTGCAGAATGAAACAGTGTTTTCAACAGACGTTTTGATCTCCTGGAAACTGCTATGCACCAGGGACCAGCCTTGAGGTTTCAACTTCGGAGAAGTCACTTCTCCCTGTGAAGTTCAATTTACACCCCAATATTACCCTTCTATGAACCTATAAGTATTATGCAACACAAGAGCCGATTTATAGAATCATTATAGTTGGTGAGAACACCACAATATTCAGTAAATATACTTTAAATAATAAATACAGCTATATAAATATCAGAACTGAATGTAGTGGGTGTGTGTATTATTGGGGGATACGGCGCTGTGGTCGTTGGGGCCACATTTAGTGTAAAGCGCTTCGCGGTTTACACAATGTACAAACGGCCACAACGCCGTATCCCCCAATAACACACACACCTACTACATTCATTTCTTAAATAATAAAGAATAATGAAATGAAGATATAGCGATAAACATGCTATAATAAATATTGTTATCCTTCATCCCATTTTCCTCTCTTCTGATTGGCTGAGAGTGTCACATGGCGGGCCGTAAATCACCATATTACCCTCGAGGGTAACATTGTCTCAGTTATTGACCGCTCAGCTGTTACCAGTAAACATAGAACTACGAAGAACTCACCGCGCAGAGATTCTCTGACAGCTCTCTGATAATTTCGAAAAACACTGTTTTTATAAACCCCACTGTTTCATATTGGACCTTTTTATATCAATAATAAAGACAGTGGGACAAATAGATAAACCTTATTATGCAGTTGGTATGCTGCAGACAATTGCACATACGATGTACATACGTTACAACTAGGTTTATGTACTAGAGCAAATAGCCACTCTTTGCTGTTTATCAATTGATTATTTCTTTTCTTCAATACATTCCTCAGACTTCAGAGAATACCCGTATGTTGCGTAACGATCTGTGACAGATGTCAATTTCTTTTTGCACTACTACAACGTGTTAGTTCCTCATTTTAGCATTCTGGAAATTAACACGTCTGTCGGCGTCTTCACGCTCATTTGAAACGAAACCGAACATTTCGCTGCATGGCTACTCTAACTTCGAAATTGCTTTACTCCTCTTTCCGTGAACCGATTTCCACAATGCAACCAGCAAACTGACCAGAGAATATCCGCGCAAATGACGGGTCTGTTAATTGATCCAGATTATGAATGTTTTATTTTCTAAATAGCGATGATTCCAACATAAAATTAACTTTTCAACTGGATTAAAGAATATATGCGCGCATTTATGCCTGCTATTAAGGAGGTTCGTGTGTACTCCTTTGTCAGATAACAAAACAGTTATCACCCTTGTTTTCGTGAGACACGGGGATTTGTCGCCGCTCTCGACCTGGAATGTCACCCTCGGGCCTGGCGGCCCTCGGGTGACATTCCAGGTCTCAAGCGGGCGACAAATCCCCGTGTCTCACTCAATCGCGGGCGATAACTGTATATTATTGAGCTGTATTGTGGTCATGTTGTGACATCTCTTTATTTAGAATACGTGCGTGCAATTTCAATATGAATACTCTACGTTCTAAACAATCTTTATTTGGCAAATTACATAATTATCCATATAGTTTAGAAGATTTAATTAAATTTGATTATCTTTGCAAATACAATTCTATTACGAATGCTTGTTTTGTCTGACCATTCCCCAATTATGAAGAAATGTACATTAGTTTGATTTTCAACAAACGACGTTTGATCAGTTAAGATATGCCACACTAACATGTAGTTTATTCGATAACTTCATGAGACTACAGCCAAACACTGTGGATGTGGTTTGTGTGAATATTAAGTGAATATTAATAAAATTCCAGGAAGCTATTGATTGGTCAAGCAACGCATCCTTTGATGCACAAGTAATTTCATTGCCATTGGCTCGATTCTTCCCGTTTGAAATAAATTTAACCACGGGACCACCTAGATTGTAAGTTGATTGAACGAAACACGGTCTAATTTGAACAAGACTGGATAAATTCCAACAAAATCACATGGGCATAGTGTTTGAGCCTCGGAGGACATGCCCTTGAGGAATCTATCGTTGGTTATGCACAATAAATATTTGTACGATAACTTACAATTTCTAAGGCTGTTTCAATGATCTACACTGTAATATTCTTATTCCCAACATTCAGCAGTCTGGTAAATTCTGGATCAATCTGGAAAAGAATAAATACAAATTGATTTTCAGTTACCGGTATATTTTTTTTTTATAAATTAGGATTTAAACGTTGAGTTATTTTCTGATAAATAGTTAAACTAACAGTTAAAGACAATTCCAAGGTAAGGTATCGACTGTGAAAAAGATCAATATCCAAGATATAGTGTGATGATACCTTGATACACCTGTAGGAAACAGCCATTAAAAAGATAACTTTTTTTCCATGGAAAGTTCACCTATATTTTGTTCCCATACTGGTCTTAATCAAAAATTCATTTATATATTAAAGGGTATACATGTATATATTAAAAACTCACAATGTCAGTATATTTATTTTATATAAACGCTCATTGAAATATAAATAATGAATGATTTGATTCCAATGACTGACCCTGGTGATGTTGCCACCTCCTATGGTACTGTAAATAGTATGGTGTCCAATGTCTTCCATGGAGGTGGTGAATAGTGTCTATTGGAACCGTAATAAGAAATGAGAACTGATTTGTGCAATAAAATGGTGCATATGTGAAGGGGAGATGTCGCTTACTGTGAGTAGAGCTACTCAATTCTACGAAAACTACATTTATATCCTAACATGTGCAGTTGTTTCGGAAAATTGACAAACTAAGGTCGATAACATAGATACATGTAGACTAAATGAAAATGCAAAAAAAAACATCATTGGGCACTCTTTTGAAAACATTAGTGATGGCAAACCTCCCTGTACCAAATTTCATTCAGATCTGATAACACATGGCTGAGATATCTGCGCGAATGGACAAAAAGAAATGATAAATAAGGAAAGATAACTCTAAAATGGAAAATGCAAACGTCATTTGCTCTTTTTTTTAAAGCAGTTATGAACCTCCATACGAAATTTCATATAGATCCTATAACCATTGAGATTTTTGCATGGACGGACAAAAAAAAACACATTTGCTGGCACCCATGTGTTTAAACAGAATTTGGAGAAAAAAATTGACAGCTCACATCTAGAGGCCACCCCTAAGATCCATATGAAGTTTGGTGACGATCGAAGAAAGATGTGGCCTGTAGGATGTGCCGACAGATTTAGACATGCAAAGAGAGAAAGTCCCATGACTCAATAAGGGCTGTAACTCTGGGAAAAAATCAATAGACGAAATGCGCTGCTTGTAAATACCATCTCCCCGATGTTGCTTCATCAATATACCCAAGATCATTAAAATCCGACTGACTACCATATGAACAAGATATAGAGCTTCAAAGTTGTTACAGACGGACGGTCTCACAGACAAACTCAGACGGATGGAACCCATTTCTATATTGCAGGATCCTTTCCATTATTACCATTCTTTGTAATAATGGAAGCGATTCTGTAACTTAAAGTATATCACCATTCGCCAACGAATCGCCCATTAGTTCGAACGCGTCCATGTTTACCAGTCTAGAGGGGACATAGGATCACATCTCTATCGGAGTGGCACCAATGAAGAGTGAAGACCCAGGGGCGATTAACTTCTGACTCCAAAGATAAGGCGGACATCTTGCTGAGTCAGTTCAAGTCAGTATTTACACTCGAAGACCAAAATGAGTGATTGCCAAAATTGGAAGACCAGGCCAAACCCAATATTGAAGACTTGACTCAGTGTTTAATGAAGGAGTGAAAAAAAACTACTGAAGAATCAAAAGATACAGAAAGCCTCAGGACCTGACAACATCCCAAATATCTTGCTGAAACTTAGTCTCAAAGAATGTGCAGAGGTCATCGTAACACCAATAACATCAATATTCAAATATTCCATACAAACCGCCCAACAAACATCAGTTTGGAAAACAGCAAACATAACAGCCATCTACAATAAAGGCCACAAACACTCTGCCGAAAACTGCAGGCCAGTACCGCTTACATGTGTAAAATCTTCAAAATACTCGAGAACATCGTATGCAGGCATACCGGTATCCTCAACCACCTGGACAAGCATAAAATCCTAACCTCCCTCAACCACGGCTTTCGATCTGGCTTTTTATGTAAGACACAGCTGGCATTCACCACCCACAATTTAATGAAGGCTTGTGATGAAGAAATACAAGTCGACATTGCATCCTCGATATTTCAAATGCATTTGACGCTGTGCCACACCGTAAACTATTAGTCACAAGCTCAACAACTACAGAATAAATGATAAACTTGTATACTGGCTAACATCCTTCCTACTAACATCAAAAAAGAGCAATTGACTCTGGCGTCCCACAACGATCAGTCTTAGGACCCCTACTGATTCTCTGTCATATTAACGACATGCCTGCAATAATCAAATCTCAAGTGTGACTGTTTGCTGATGACTGCCTCTTATACCAGGAAATAAACAAATTCAAGGATCATATCAAACTGCAAGAGGATCTGTACACTATGGAATAATGAGCATCAACATGGGGCATAAAATTCAACACTAAAAAATGCCACATGTCGACATTGTCTTCAGGAAAGAAAACTGACTAAACGGTGACATCCTAAGATAAGTCCAATGAACACCTTTACCTAGGCCTCACTCTAAGCTACAGCATGACATGGGATGCCCACATCAACATTCAATAGCGTATGCAAGAAGGCGAATAACATCCTAAGATTTTCTGTGAAGAAACTTGAGAAACTGTCCAGAAAACCTCAAGTAAACAAGGTATATACATGCAGGGTTTCAGCCAGGCCAGCTGCGGGTCCGCCGCCCGGACCCATTCCCTATGCCGACCTTTGCCATGAAATCCCGTTCATACACAAATAAATGACGTTATTAAAAACTTGTTCAGTCTTGGTTCAAATATGGAATAATTATGTTCAAATCATAACTCTAATAACTATGAATAATGTCCAAACATAATTGTGAGATAATGGTGGCATTTTATCTAATAATTTTGGGAGAACGGCATTTTTAGAACCGCTTATGAATACCAAATTTGTTTTATTAAACAATGCTTATGAGTACGAAAAAAATTACTAAACGAAACGAAATCCTGAATATTCTCACTCATTAAAA
Organism: Siphonodentalium dalli; assembly: GCA_032622095.1. Lineage (NCBI taxonomy): Eukaryota > Metazoa > Mollusca > Scaphopoda > Gadilida > Siphonodentaliidae > Siphonodentalium > Siphonodentalium dalli. The sequence goes on from CP136065.1 coordinate 57,213,469, forward strand.
GTGCATAAGCTGGATACAGATATTAACATGTTACACAAATGAATTTGCTTTCAAAGTTGTTCTGGCCTTTACAAACTTTAACAAGGGGGTGATGAACTGACACATGGTAAGGTGTATGAGTTGTCATCTACAGGTGTGATAATCCCAAAATCACAAGTCACTGCAGACACATTACGATATATTCACAGTTGTCGGCAATCAACTCTCAGGTGTGAATACGCTCCCAAATCGGATTAATATAGATGTCAATAAGAATTATGGTGTTTTATAAGACCCTGTCTATAGATAACTGGGTTCAATCAATGTTAGCAATAAATTAGGATGAATATTTTCCCGATTTTCGTCGGTCAACTTCGGAAATTTCAGGGCGACTTAAACTTTGCCCAACTGCAAAATTAGGGCAAAGTGAGCAAGAATAGGGAGACTTCTTCGCCCATGTCGCCCTCTCGGCTGGTCCCTGGGAAGCATTTATGATTGGTCGACGAACTTACTACGGTTTCAGTTCACGAAAACGGGTCAAGCTCTACCAGTGTAACAATAATGCTCGCAGAATAGACAGAGCCAGTGAAACGATTGTCGCTGTCATTGGGGGACATTGGCTGGTGTCACCTCTGAAGATATCTAGGATATATAGATTGGTTCGGAAGGGAGATAAATCTTTAAACGATTTCAAGTGAATAACACTGGGTAATATTATAGTATAGGGCAATATACATATAGGTAACCATTGGTAAGTGCATGGGTGTTTGCGATGTTTTGTTGAAACATATTTTATATATAAACAAGACAGTCAATGACTGTGGGGTCGCTCACCAGACTGCAAAGACTGATAAGACTGGGACTCTGGAGACCAAAACAGTCAGCACTTTTCATAATCACTTTAAAAGAAGTAGATTTAAACAGAATATGTGGCTAGAGAGACTTCAAGTATGTAGATTGGTAAAAATCCACCTTGAAATTGCCAACTGTACACTACTGATCACCCCCCCCCCCCTCCTCCAGCTCAACAAGTCCCCTCCTGACCGGGCTCCAGACTCCCAAGTCTTAGGTTGGAATTTCACAACCGACACCTCAAACTTTCTCAATTGTTGGAAATTTCCAATCTCACAAGCGCCTTTTTAGCTCAACTTACTTTGTAAGTTTGAGCTATTGCCATGGTTTGGCATCCGTCGTCCGTGTGTGCGTGTATGCGTGTGTCCGTCAACAATTCCCTTTGGCGCAGGCTACAGGTCGTACCTTTGGTCTGATCTTTATGAAATTTGTCATGAATGTTGACATTGACATGTAGATGGGAACGAGTCATTTTGGGGTCATTCGGCCAAAAAACATGGCCACTGGTGGCCATTTTGGATTTCAAAATTCAATCCATTGGCGCGGGCTACAGGTCGTACTGTTCGTCTGATCATCATGAAATTTGTCATGGATGTTAATATTGACATGTAGATGGGAACGAGTCATTTTGGGGTCGTTTGGCCAAAAAACATGGCCGCCAGCAGCCATCTTGGATTTTACTCTTTGCATGACTAAATCCTTTGGCGCGGGCTACAGGTCGTACCTTTGGTCTAATCTTTATAGAGATATGTCATGATTGTTGACATTGACATGTAGATGAGAACGAGTCATTTTGGGGTCATTCGGCCAAAAAACATGGCCGCTGGCAATCATTTTGGATTTCAAAATTAAATCCATTGGCGCGGGCTACAGGTCGTACTGTTTGTCTGATCATCATGAAATTTGTCATGGATGTTAATATTGACATGTAGATGGGAACGAGTCATTTTGGGGTCGTTCGGCCAAAAAACATGGCCGCCAGCAGCCATCTTGGATTTTACTCTTTGCATGACTAAATCCTTTGGCGCGGGCTACAGGTCGTAGCTTTGATTGGAACTTCATGAAACTTGTCATGGATATTAAAAATGACATGTAGATGGGAACGAGTCATTTTGGGGTCGATTGGCTGAAAAACATGGCCGCCAGCAGCCATCTTGGATTTTACTCTTTGCATGACTAAATCCTTTGGCGCGGGCTACAGGTCGTACCTTTGGTCAAATCTTTATGAAATTTGTCATGAATGTTGACATTGTCATGTAGATGGGAACGAGTCATTTTGGGATCATTTGGCCAAAAAACATGGCCGCTTGTGGCCATCTTGGATTTAAAAATCAATCCATTGGCGCTGGCTACAGGTCGTATTGGTCGTCTGATCATCATGAAATTTGTCATGGATGTTAATATTGATATGTAGATGGGAACTAGGGCCCTGCGAACCGTTCGAGGTTCGGTTCGGTTCGAAACCGCCGTGATGATTCGGTCCGGTTCGAAACCTTTGACGGGATTCGATTTTTATCGAACCTTTTTATTTTTCCAGCAGAATGATTAAATCAAACAGTTCTGGGCGATGAGAATCACTGAAGAATGCAAACGCTCAATCCTCGATGCACACACATCATATATAATACGTCGGCATATACACAATACCTCAAAATTAGCCCCATGGTATTGTTGGGTTAATCACTTTTTGTCACAGCATTTTATTGCCATCGCATTACGACCGTGTGAGAATGATTTATTAAATAATTTAGTGATATCGCGCAGATAACATTCATCTGAATCATGTGTCAGAAAAGTACTTTGAAATGATTCTTGGTTATACAGTAACGTATACTATCACTAGTCTATCAATGACTATCAGTTAATTGTTTACCCAAAATTCTGCTAAATCGACGCGTATGCTTATGATACAATGATTTTATGTTTACAACTTGACATTGAACATAATTAATTTGATCATAATGTGGTGGGTCACTGGGTTATATTACGTTGAATTTTGAAGAGATCTTTTGATATTCAATTTATTCTGTTCCCGCTAAATGGGAAAGTGGTGACGCAAGCTTTCTGGTTTTCTAGTAATTTCTACCTCAATCTGTCACCAAACTATGTTTTATTTCATGTATAAATTACTAATAGACATGTGATTATAAAATCATTATATACCGGTACTTAATAACTTAATACGACGACAGTATGTTATAAACACGGACAAACTTCCGATGAAGTCGAAATACAGAACGAAGTAGCTTATTGAGTTCGGTAAATAGGCTGAATCAGGTTTACAATTAGACAAGTATTTTTGGGCAGAGCTTCATCATTGACGATTGGATTCAACCAATTACATTGGTCAGGACGGCCAAAGAGAGGGTGTGGTCTTTGCTCTTTGGCATAAACGATTGGCATGATGTTACTCAATGCACTTTGTCACGTGACTGCGTGACTCTTAAATTGCTACAGTGAGTGAGAAAAACGTCAGCACGCCTTGATCTTTATCGCGTGTTGTCGCCGAGTTAGAATGTCGGTTGAATGCTTTGATGTCTTGCTACAATTTAGCTATTTGTGGTTACGAACACATCGAACAGTTACTGTGTGGAGTTGTTACATAACATGCATGTACGCACTTCTATCAGTGTGGGTAGAAGGTAACAGTGGTAGTATAACTAGGGGTTTCGTTGTGGCGGTGGTTAACTGGTCATATATACATGTATATCGTGGCATACATTATAGCATAATACATGGGTTCGAGGTTCGAGATTCGGTTCGATTCGAAACCAAGACGATTCGGTTTCAAGGTTCGGTTCGACCTAAATTATAAGGTTCGCAGGGCCCTAATGGGAACAAGTTATTTTGGGGTCGTTCGGCCAAAAAACATGGCCGCCAGCAGCCATCTTGTATTTTACTCTTTGCATAACTAAATCCTTTGGCGCTGGCTACAGGTCGTAGCTTTGATCGGAACTTCATGAAATTTGTTATGGATATTAGAAATGACATGTAGATGGGAACGAGTCATTTTGGGGTCGTTCGGCCGAAAATCATGGCCGCCAGCAGCCATCTTGGATTTTACTCTTTGCATGACTAAATCCTTTGGCGCGGGCTACAGGTTGTACCTTTGGTCTAATCTTTATGAAATTTGTCATGAATATTGACATTGACATGTAGATGGGAACGAGTCATTTTGGGGTCATTTGGCCAAAAAACATGGCCGCTGGCAGCCATCTTGGTTTTAAAATTCAATCCATTGGCGCGGGCTACAGGTCGTACTGTTCGTCTGATCATGAAATGTGTTATGGATGTTAACAATGACATGTAGATGGGAACGAGTCCTTTTGGGGTCATTCGGCCAAAAAACATGGCCGCCAGCAGCCATCTTGGATTTTACAGTTTGCATGACTAAATCCTTTGGCACAGGCTACAGGTCTTACCTTTTGGTCAGATCATTATGAGATTTGTAATGACTGTTGACATTGACATCAGGGTCCCTGCAGCTTTTTGGAAACAAAATTCCATGACTTTTCAATGACTTTTTCAAAAAATCCCATGAATTTTTTTATAGTGAATAGGGGTGGTGTAATACCGAAAACTAGATGTGTCCCGGCCGCTGTTAGACATTAGAACTTCAAAATCTAATACTCATTAGCATTGTCTTAGAATTACAGTTGATACTAGCATTTAAAGGATTCAAAGGATTACAACTGGACGAAGTCTCGTTTTGTGGAAAAAACTGTTGCATTCTTCCCATGCTCGCAACATCTTCTTGTGTTTATTTCCAGTCATGTGCGATTTCACTGCTCGATTTCCATGTTTCCGATGTCAATTTCTTTGATGCACAATTTACATTTGGCCTTGAAATTGTTTGCAGGAACATTCGCAAGCCATGCCTTCATATCTTCGTTGGCTAACCAGGCGTCATTGAATTTCCAATGACCTGGCATTATTTAATAATAGAATAGAATTATCCGGTTCGATGAAGCGCAAATATTTTCGTTTGTGTGTTCAGTAAATAGGAAGCAAGCGAGCGCGCGCGCTCATTCAAACCTCTTTTCAAACGGCATCGCTCATTGGTTGAAATAACGAGTCATGGTTATCAAGCAGCCAATCATTAATGATGTTTCAATTGGATCACACACTGCTCGCATGCATTACCGTAAATAACGATACCGGGTATTTTGCACATAGACTGACTGCATCGCGTTGAGAAAAGCGATCGTCAGTCGACGTAAACATCTCCGTAATAATTATAATATTCAGATGAATTTATATGATATACTGAGTCGAAATTTATGTCGACTGAGCGATCGTATGCTGCCAGGCAGCTTTTGTTTTCCATGACTTTCCATGACGTTTATGGACACATATATTTTTCCATACGTTTCAAGGGCCTGGAATTTATCCCGATAAAATTCCATGACTTTCCATACATTCCATGACCCGCGGGGACCCTGGACATGTACATAGATGGGAATGAGTCATTTTGAGGTAATTCGGAAAAAAACATGGCTGCCGGTGGCCATTTTAGAATTTACTCTTTTCATCACTAAATCATTTGGCACACCATAATAACCTCATCCCTGATCCGATGATTATAAAACTTGTCATGAATGTTGATATTGACATGTACATCTTGTCTTACTTAGACATTTCAATTAGCACCTTTCCTATTCCTCCATTTACTGTCAACCATTATTATGAATTTTATCTTCTGCATATTAGGGGATATAGAAACTTCCTAGAAGGGAAATTTAACTAACAACAATGTAAATTTGATACTATAGATACTTCCCAGAAGATGAGGCCTAAGCAGAATGAGGTCTCCAGAGGGTGAATTTGGTGATGCTAGCCCGCTGTGTGGGATAGCATCACAAAAAGCGTGTCTGTTCCTACATTGTGCATGCCTGGCCTCAAGCAACACAATGTATTATACAATCAAGCCTTGAAATAGTGTGATAGTGTGTCTGTCATTTGCAGAATGAGGTCCTCAGAGGGTGAATTTAGTGACGCTATCCCGCACAGTGGGCTAGCATCACTAATTCACCCTCTGGGGACCTCATTCTGCTAAGGCCCCCAACTGCTATGGCAGACCTAGGATAAGATTGAAGTTCCCCAGTTGAAGTTGGTGATGTTCACCCATTGGGCACCTTAATTATGAATTTATCTTCTGCAAATTAGGGGATATAGAAACTTCCTAGAAGGGAAATGTAACTAACAACAATGTTAATTTGATACTATAGATACTTCCCAGAAGATGAGGCCTAAGCAGAATGAGGTCTCCAGAGGGTGAATTTGGTGATGCTAGGCCGCTGGGTGGGATAGCATCACTAAATTCACCCTCTGGGAACCTCATTCTGCAAATGACATTAGTCCTGATATGAACAATACATGATAGATTGGAAATTAATGACTTCTAGCAGATCTGCAAGGAATGTTTATAAACATATCAAGATTCTCCAGTTAAAGTTGGTGATGTGCACCCATTGGGCACCTCAATTATGCATTTTATATTCACAAATTAGGGGATATAGAAACTAAACAGAAGGGAAAAAGTAAGTAAAAATGTCAATTTAAGTGCCTATATACTTCCCAGAAGATGAGGCCTAAGGCTGGTGTATTTGGTGATGCTAGACTGATGTGCAGGGTAGCATAACTAAATTCACCCTCTGGGGACCTCATTCGGCAAATGCCAGACACACTAAATTCAGGTTAGAGAGCAATAATTTGTTTTTATTTTATTTTAATAACAAACACTGGCATGAGTGCTAGCTAAGCATTAGTTCACACCTGTCAGCCTGATAAACATCTCAATTGATGACTGTGTGTGTATTTATATTAACTCTCTCTCTGTCTGTAGCTAATACAATTGACTTAATCTGCTGGTGGGAGAGATCCTGTGAGTTAGGAGATGAGATAGAGTGGAATGCTGTTGGTTGGGGGCAGGGTGGGGTTCTGGGTCATGTGGGGGAGGGTGATATTTTTTTTTCCTGTATTGTTTTTTTTTTTTTTTTGAATTATGGCCCTGGCTCCACCCCTATTAGACCCAGTGACCCCATTTGAACAAATCTGAACCCCAGTCATTCAATGACCCCCCATACCAAATATAAACTAAACCGGCATAATGGTTCTAGACAAGAAGTCGTGATAAGAATTACCAAGGAGGAATATAGTTATGGCCCTGGTTTCGCAACTATTTGACACACTGACCTCATTTGAACAAATCTGAATGACAGTCACCTAGGGAACATCCACACCAAATATGATCAAAATGCAAAAATGTTATTTTTTTGTTTTTAGAGTTATGTCCCGGGCTCTGCCCCTATTTGACCCAGTGACCCAATTTGAACAAATCTGATTCCCAGTCACCCAAGGTCCCTCAGTACCAAATATAAGCTAAATCGGCCCAATATTTTTTTAGAAAAAGTCATTGTAAGAATTACTGAGTTATGGCCCTGGTTTCTCAACGAATTGACCGGGTGACCTCATTTGAACAAATCTGAACACCAGTCACCCAAGGACCCTCCATACAAATATTAGCTAAATCGGCACAATGGTTATGGACAAGAAGTTGTTGTAAAAATTACTATGGAGGAATAGAGTTGGGTCAATATCTGAAAACTGTACAATTTGATGTTACTACCATTGGCCCTATAATTACAGAATTGTGTGCAACGGGAGTAAACCAAATAATATTTTTTCCAGGTGACATCATATTTATAATGAATTTCAGGCAAAAACCTGGATCAATTTTGAGCTGTTGGATTTTTACAGAGCCAACATGGGGCCATGTCATGAAATTGCTGAATGTTACTTTTCAACATTCAACACTATATAGATAATTTTTTTCCTCAAAATATAAGATAAATTCAACATATTCAATCTTATTTGAGTCCATGAAACATGAACATAACAACTATAGCTGGAAGATGGACTTTCTTCTTTCAAACTTTAAAATATAGACCACATTGCACCTGTTACCAATTTTTGTGTCACTCCTGTTACCAAGAGTATAACAAGGCATTACACTAGGGTGTAGAGTAGCCTTCTTGAGAAACCTGCCACCAGAGAGAAGTTCATTAAATAGGTAATCCCAACAAAAGTTCAAAAGGCGGTGATTTGAAATCATTTCTGCAGACCGGAGCACATTGCCGAACAAATGAAGAGAGTAGGTTAATTGTTTGTCACTCCTGTTACCGCAATATCATTTCTTTCCATCATTTCCCATTTATCAGGAATATATGTTTTATATACTATATTGAGTCTTTTGTGCAAATCATAAGTTATCAAATCCTGGAACATTTTTCGAAATTTTCTATAAACTACCATATATGTCACTCATGTTACTGTCACTCCTGTTACTTTTTTGGTAACAGGAGTGACAGTAACAGGAGTGACAGATATGTGCAACGAACAGTTATTGCCACCACCCCTTTTTCTGGCCAGTGTTTGTCCATGTAGATCAAGAAGATAGGAATTCAATATAAGCCATTTAAAAAAAAAAACTTAAAACAACATTGTAAAAACCAGGTGTGTCACTCATGTTACCAAAATGTCACTCCTGTTACCAATGTCACTCCTGTTACCAGCGCATATTTCCATTTTGCTAAAAAATACTCATCCAAAGAAAACATTTATTATTATAATGGGATTGATACAAAGTGTAGACACTTATGCATATGTGATCAACTGGGAACTCTTGAGTTCATGGCCTACAGAGTAATCAGTTTTGCACTTTTATGCAAGAAATATGCGAATTCACCCAGAGTATAAGGATTTTAAACACATTTACTATGATGAGCTTAATCAAGCTTAATTATTTCCTGGAAGTAACAAAAGGTAATAACAATAAATACATTTTAGTTGGGTGGAATGGCCGCACTTGGTGTAAGCTGATTGTTGTTTGTTAGTAACAGGAGTGACATGTTTTACTACCTACCTTGAGTGAGTCATGTTGCCATGGCAATGGGAATAAAATTCCAGCATGCCAAAGCAAATCCTAATTCATGGTAAGTCATCAGGTTCAACATGGAAATGTTTTTTTATGTGAATTTGAACTATGAATTTCGAGCAATGCAATCCTCCAAATTGTACAGTTTTCAGATATTCACCCAGAACTTTATGGCCCTGGTTTCGCAACTATTTGACCCAGTGACCTCATTTGAACAAATCTGAATGAGAGTCACCTAGGGAACATCCACACCAAATATGAACAAATTCGGTCCAATGGAACTTCAGAAGAAGATGTTCAAAGAATTGTTGACGGACGGATGGACGGACGGATGGACGAGGAGTGATGACTATAGCTCCACCGGAGACTTCGTCTCAGGTGAGCTAAAAAATCAATTGGGATATATATAAAGCAATTGGGATTGGGACACAAGTGCAATACACTTATAATTGTCGGGTAATCAACCAGAGTAGACTACCTGCACGGAATGCTATATAATTAATGACACACATTTCGTCAGGTATAATGCAGTCAGTTCCCATGTATACAGCATAAAAGTTATTAGAAGCGACTTAAATTGGGTATAAAGATATAGAAAAGGGCTATAACCGACTAAACCGAGATATTGAAACAATAAGTGTCAAACTGTCAATAGAAAGTGGAGGATGTCTACAGAGTGGACCCCCCGGTACGGGAGATTCACATCATTTCCATCAATACCACTTGCAAACTTTTTGTGGCGTTCTCGTGACATTGGACACTAGTATGTTGCTCGGTTTAGGTGGTGTAGCACACGTCGATGTTAAATCAACCACTGTGTTTGGACTATCGGTATTATCTGAATGTCCGAAGAAATCAGTAACTTTCTTCATTTTAGGAGGATGTTGCGTGTCTGATGCATTGTTGCTAAAAATCTAACTTGCGCTTACGATTCATATTTGCTGTATGTCACAGTTTGTGAAAACTCAGCTACGAATGACATATTTATGGTAATTTATCTAACACCTACTATCAATACACAGCTTCCTAACGATGTAGACTCAAGGAAGCCCTTTGTTTGGCTAATGTTTGTCAAATTAGAGTCAATAGCCGTGCTTAGTGTTATTATCAAGTAGAAATTCAAAACCCTTTCACCACAGCGATAACATAAGTCGATCTGCATGGCATAAGCCGCGAATCTATTATAAGCTTTTAATTAGGAGCTATGTCGCGACCGGATATCAATGTGTGTTTTGTTTCCGACCGATTGACTGTAAGCTTTATTATATGCCCGATGGGTACAAATTGCCAAATGACAGGTGCCACTTTTTGTAGCCAATCGGGATTTTTTTGGAGCCATTTCATTTTTTTTTATAGCAATTTGCCAATAGGCAGCGCGAACCCTGTCAGCACTCTGGCAATTTTCACAGAATTAAAAAGTCATCATTGCATCAAACTCGCATAGTAAGCGTACTACCGACATGTGGGAGCAGTTTAATCTTTCAACAGAAAATGGCAGAGAGGTGGTTACATGCAAGTTGTGCTTGACCAAACTAAAGTACGGTACAATAAATTTACTTCAGTTATGAGATCTCACCTGGCAGCAAAACATCCAGAGATGTCAAAATCTACTAGTAAACAACAAGCGCAATCTACGCTGAGTTTCCCAGCACCGAAAATAACGATGGACATTAATAACGAAACTCATTGTAGAATGGTGTGCTGTGGATTTACGCCCCATTAGTATTGTCAATGGTGATGGTTTCCGAAAACTACTGAACGAATTGGACCCGAAATATAAGGTACCGTGCCATACCACAATCAAGAACCACCTAAATGCTTTCTACAATGAAACAAAGAAGCAAATGATAGAAGAACTTCAAGCGATCCCACATATCTCCATAACGACTGATAACTGGACCAGCTGCACGACGAAAGGTTACATCACCGTGACATTCCACTACATTAATGACGCATGGGAATCTAAAACCGGTGTTCTGTGTACGCGCGTGAACTAACTGATCATCACTCTGGCGAGAATTTGTGCGCAGAGCTCTTAGAAATACTCCAGGACTTTAATATTCCACCGGATAAAATAGTGTCTATAACAACAGACAATGCAGCAGACATCGTAAAGGGAGTGCGTCTTATCAAAATGGAACACATTCGATGCTTCGCATCGCGGTTTGGAGCTGACGAAAATAAATAAGGCAGCTAAGTGCGCACGAGTACTAGTCGGTCATTTCCGGAAGTCAACACTTGCGCCTGATCATGCTGTCAGCCAGAGTAGAGATTCATTGTATGATCTAGAACTCCAGCTAACACATTTGAATAAGAGAAGGAAGATCAGCAGATGGGTTTTCATGAATAAGGCAGTGGGTGGGTTGGTTCAGTCTCTCCCCTCACACCATTACCGGTACATCATACTAGTACCGTGCACAAATTGAAAAAGAATTAAGGCCAAAAAATAATAATAATAATAATAATACCTTCGTGTCCATTAACGGAGGGCAAAAAATAGGGTAGGGAGGGGGTTAAACTTTTTTTTTTAATTCCCATATAATGATAACATACAAATTACAAGGTATTACTATTCATAGCGCTGAAGGGGTCACTCTCACCAAAAAAAGTGCTGAAGGGTACACATGATTTTCAAAATGTGCTGAAGGGTACACAGGATTTGAAATGTCATTCTAAAGGACATTCAGTCTTCGTATCTGCCATGATTTCTGTTTTAGAGAATAATTGTTTACGTTCCAATGAATATCAAAATGTACTGAAAACAAACTGCTAATGGGCGCCAAACTTTCATAAACACAATTTAAGTAACGGTGTTCGTGCCGATCACAAACCCTGTGTACCCTTCAGCACATTATAAAACCCTGTGTACCCTTCAGGGTTTGATTTGGTGAGAGTGACCCCTTTAGCATTAATAGCCCTAACTCAGTAAGTTGGTAACTGTATTTTCGATACAGGTATACAACCGTGTGCATTTATGTAGAAAACACTACGATTATGACCACTGTCACATGCAGACTTTCATTTTTGAGGCGCGCGATCGCTCTTGCGCACCATCGCGCACCTGAAATTGAACACCAGCGAGCGATCGCGCACCTAGGCCAAATACAGCGAGCGAAGTTGGCTGAACCTGATAACGATATTTTCAGTGTCTACCCAGACGAGATTGGTTAATAATGTGTCCCATTTTCCGTTTTATTACCGCGTTGCGAGAATGACTGTGTGATGTGTCGCGAGATCAAAGGTGCCGCGACCTAGTTACCAATTCCACAACTTTCCATTCAAAGTGCGGTGTCAATCAACCCGCCCGACGTTTGATCACCGACACCAGTAAATTATTTGAGGTCACACGGTGTCGAATGCACAATCTGTCTGAATGATTCGAAGCTAAAAATACATTTGAATGATCTCTATGTATGGCTTATGACGTCACATAAATTCCTGGAAAATCAAAGCGAGACCACTAGAGCTGAAACGGTTGACCCATTCTTCTAACCGGTTAACCATCGGGGTTAACCGGATTTCAACCGGTTAACCGCTAAATTTCTAGCGGACTTCTCTCACACTAATTATGTCGACATTATGCCATGCTCCAGGGACAAACCTAGGTGAGAAGTAGTAGCTGAAATAAAGACCGTATTCACAACATTTAACGATATTCAAAAACACGCATTCACTGTTCTTTTGCTGGCTCTCGTGATGGGGAATGAGCAAGTGAAATTTGTGAATGGCAGGAGAGATCGCTTATTTGCCGTGATCAGCATATGTTTGGGCATTTGTAAAACGAGTGAAATAGTATGGGTATTGGTAAAACGAGTAACAAAACTATATATTAAAGATCTGTAATATATCATTATCATCATTGGTATATCCTCCAATGCATTATACCGGTATATAAAGACAAGAAAGTAATAACTAGAGAACAAAAAGGAAGGTCAGTTAGGTCAGACTCGCAGTCCTATTCAGTATTCGAGCTATTCGTCGTTATCATGATAGCGGACACTAGTGTTGGGAGGTATTATAATTTACGTTTCGGTTTTAGTATGCAATCACTTAACATATAGCAATTACTGCCAAATTGAGTGTTAATTAGTCCCACAGGCACAACCAGTTACAGAGTAGCATGGAGCATCAATTTCCTTGATAAAAGGGAAGATTATTGAAGAAGTTTTGGGTTGCTTCAACTACAATGTCTGTTTGGTCACTCAATTGAATTGATCATATTAAATCACAACAGGGAGGAAGAACGGGAAGAGTGAAGACATTGTGCAGCTGATCTCAATCTTCAAACTTTGTCGACTTACATAGTTTTTATAAACACCACTGTAAAACAGTTTTATATAAAGTATGTCGTGGTGTGGTTCCAATTTGAATCCATGTTGCTTCGTGCAGTATTAACTATTAAGTTACGAAAGCACGCATTGCCACACAACGCCACTTTAGTAAAAGTCTTTTACGTTGTCACTTCCTTGAGTGCATTCAGACTTGATACACAGTGACTGCACACGTGCTTTTGTCGGAAGAAAACTTCAAAGGGTCGGAATTGATTGAAGGTCGCCGACACTTCCAGATAGTTCGAGAATTGCTACTAAGTATCTGATACTACCGCGTGTACCAATTAATGCTTGCATTGCACTCTACTATCGGTGACACAGGATTTAGTATTAGTTTTGCATCATTTAACCTAATATTTTGAGGATTATTCACGTTCACATTCAACTGACAACGGGATGCGGTTACGTCCGGTTCATTTTTTTCTAACCGGTTATGTCGCTAACCGGATGCTAACCGGTTAACCGTCTAACCGTTTCAGCTCTAGAGACCATACGTGGGCTCTTTCACGTTAAAGGTTGACCACAAGTGGCCAAATAGGGTCCAAAAAAAGCGTTTTTCAAATCACTTTTTCTTCATTAATTCATGTTAGGAACATCTTACTGGATCGGGAACTAAAGTTTCAGAGCAGGAGCAAGTGTATTTTGATTTTTCAGGTTTGGTCTATGCAGGATTCCCTCAAAATTGAAAATACTGAACAACTAATTTCTAATGTCTGAATTTTAATTATTATGCATCTGTTTCCGGAATGATATCACATGACATTGAGCATTGAACAATCAGAGAACATATATGTAAAAATTACTGGAAAAATCTTTGAATTTCCATATTTTTTTAATTTATATGTAAATTATGAACTCTTAATATTCATATTCCCTAATTGTTATTCTCTGATAATAGAAAATGCTTCAGTAGTGTAAAGATTTTCCTTCTAAAGTTGAAGTGCATGCTTCAAGGATTGTAATATTGAAAGCATTTTCAAAATCGGACAAAAAATGACTCAACAAGAGCATATTTAAAAATTGCCAATTTACACTGACTTTTTCTCGGAGAGGACACACTTTTTTAACATTCATTCACTGTAGACATATTAAAGAGTCTTGTAACTCAATCTTTTAAAGATTGCCGATTTTCATTGTCTTGTTATATATTTTAGAAAACTTGAATAGACCTGTCAAACTGAGAAATGAGAAGATAAACATATTGAGACTCTTGGAAACATGACTCGACAAATGATAAGTTGGGGCAAAATCTGTTGTCCCATAACCTGTTTTTATGTGTACCCATACCATCGTATGGTACCGGTATACGTATAAATGTTGACGTTCGGATTTACCAATCATCGTCCGTCCGTCTGTCTATCCGTATGTAGACATTTTAAGAATGGTGCGATAACTCAAACATTTTCTATCCAATCGTAACCAAATTTTGTACGAGTTTCTCATCCCAAAATGCAGGATGAGTTTGAAAATGGGTTTGATATGATTTTTAAATAGAGGTATGGGCCTTTTTCGACTTAGAATTCACGCATGATGCGGTGACGCAAACATGTTTTTATCTGACTGAAACCAAATCTGGTATTTTGGTTTGTGATTTCGCAGCCCAAAATACAGATCAAGTTTGAATATGGGTTTGATACAATTTTTTTACTGGAGTGATGGCCCTTTTTCGACTTACAATTATTCAGATCTGAGGTTTACTGATTAATACAGGCTTTACTGTATAAGATACAAGAGACACCTGCAGACAAGGCGAATTATTGAACTAGAGTTATTTTTTGCTGTCATATGTTAGCCCTATTATAATCTGTAACTCATTGACATTCACAAATGAATGGACTCTCCCATTTCATTCTAAAAGTATAAATTGGAATAGTCCATTTGTATGGATGTTTTCAGAATATGAGCAGACAGAGCGAACCCACATTTAATGTAGTAGTGCACTATTTAAAATTCAAAATTATTTGCAGTCTCACTGGGCCGATTTCCATAATACTTGGTATGGAGACATAGTTTATAATTTGTTCATAGGGTCATGGTTGAGTGGATTTTAGGGGATAATGAGGTGTGAGAAGATTAATATTGAGGGCTATGGGGTTGTCATGGATTTAATGTCGAGAACAGAAATCAATGCTTTTCTATGTATGAAACAAATCTATTGTGTGCTATAGAGCATTTGGAAAATGGGCTATCTTCAGTTTATCAGGTCAGGGGCTTCAAGCGGTCCTAGTCATGAGGCATTAAAAGGGTCAGATAACTCTAAATAAAATAAGAACTTCAAAAATCTTTTTCTCCAGTCCAAGAAGGCAGATAAACATTGTTAGTACTTGGTGTGGATTATTGCGATGAACCATAATTTCCAATTTGTTCATCCTGTCATGGTTCATTGAAATATAGGGGCCATGGAGCGCTTAGAAGATTAACATTGATTATTATTGATTTTAGCGTCCAAGCTACTTGTAAAACATTGTAATGTGTGAAATCATTCTATTGGGGGTTATATTTTTTTTATATGAACAGTGGTAATCTGTATTGAGTGTATCGAGGCGTCATAGGGGCAGAATCCTCATGTTATGGTTGTATAAATATATGGATAATACTTTTGTATGGTCTAAACTATTTTATTGAGAGCTATACAGACCACCAGGGTATGAACTGTGTTTATTTATCTCAGTTTACGGGTCCTATGGTATTCAAATGTTATTATATGTACACACACATGGAGTATTCCTTTAATATTGCAAGTAAGTGCAGATACTCTGCAATCTGTTAAAAAATGTGTCCTCTCCGATAATTCAAGACAATTATATTTAACTATTGAGAAACACATGTTTTACGAACAACACTTCCATCAAACCACTTGTAATCAATGACATGATTATCAATAATCAAGAAATTCTTCAGATTGACAATTTACTCAGACAATTGCAGTTGAGCAGACCTGAATTGCCTCAATGGAAATAAATGAAATAACACATTAGTAGCTCAAATTGGACACAGCATGTTGCATAAACTGTATTTTAATATAGTATATTATTACTACACCTCATTCTCATTAACAGAATGGTTAAAGTTCAATATAAACCAATGTCTTCCAGAAAATCTCTGGGTTCTATGCTTGAATTCTCGGAGAGGACATTTTTTTTAACATTTAATGAGCTGCTGTACCAAATCGGGATGGTTCAGCCCACCAATTAAAGTGTATACACCCTCAATACTAGTGACAGTTTATCCACAATACAAAATGATTTTCTCATTTCATTAGTAATAGCAGTTGACAAAGATTCTCAGAGAGGACAGATTTTAACGGAATTTCTGTCCACATATTTTGGAGAATTGAATATAATTTAAATAGACTAATACACAGAAAACGAATTTTACCATTAATCTTCTATACCATGAAATGTCCAACTGAACTATATTCCTGATCCATGGTTATTGTAAACTGTGTTTATAAAAAGCTTTATTTTAGTTTCACATGCTATAAATCATTTAACGGAATATCTCAATAACCTTCAAATTCAAATATCATCAAAGTGAATGCACGAAATCACTCAAAATTTTCACCACATGATCAAGCAGACATAAGCTAAAGGTTAAATGAGGACATTTTTGGCAAACCCATAAATTAAAATAAATATAGGGAATACAATATCATCACAGCAATGATTGGCCACTCAAAATATGCCAAAATTGGTACCCATCGCCCTATAATTTTGTTATATTTTCCAATATAGTAGTGAAATTTTGTCTGCAGGTTGGGCTGTGCATCAGTACTATAGAAATATTATTAAGACACTCCAAACACAATAACAAATGCATCATTTTCTCGCCTATCCGAAAAATTCATTTTGTCAACCTTTAACGTGAAAGAGCCCATGTGGCCGGGAGATGTTGATATTATTCTGTCAGCATGGAATCGGAGTATTAAATTGATTCTTTATTAATAATTTTGAATTACAATTAGTATAGGAGCAATATGTACAATATAAATCATAGTGTGTAACATTCACTTGTGCTTATGGATAGTGGATTAAGCAGTGTTAAACCATCAAAGAGATTCACTGGACATCGATCGTGAGTTAACTAATTCAATTTACGCGGCATTTATGAATGTATTTCCGGCAATCCGCTGTTTATTTTATCTTGATTATTAAGTTGATAGAAACTGCGCGTCTGTGCCCAAAAACCAGCGAGCAAGACTATGCGCGCCTTCATTTTCTAAAAATGAAAGTCTGCACATGACATTATGCAAGACAGGTGTGCATTTATGTATACAGCAATGCACAAGGTGTGCATCTATGTCTAAAATGTTATGATAACGACCCCATCACTGGCATCAGGCTCAGCTCAGCAACATGACAGTGACTCAGTGAGTCAGTCCTGAGCGAGTGCCACCGCTACTGGCGCTAGTATAGTAGTAATATTAAACCAACTCAACTGACTCTTTACTGAGCTATCCACTCCTCCTGAATTTTCTAAATGTCTAGTCAGATAAAATAAGTATAAATAAAATATATATATTATTATAATGTCAAAACGCTAATCCTCAATTGCTTTGTTGTTTTTGCACTGTGATTTTACTGTTTGATTCGGTCCTTTAATTTACATGGACGACCGTTGGACGTGAAGAAAAACATGTTTATCAATTTTGGAAGCACTGTTGATCAATTAATTGAGAGGTTCCATAATTGTGCATTTCTCAATAGCTTCTTATTATATCGATTGCAATTATCGTTCAATTCCTGTGCATGTCTTTGCGGTTTTACAATATTAATACCTACCAAAAGATTGTGTACAATTTGGAAATTAATCTCCAGCAAAGCAAAAATTCTTCTGGAATCGAAGCAACCAATCAAAATCGAGGATATAAGTTATGATTGAACACGTAAAACGACGTCATTGTGGTACTATCAGAGACCGAGCACAGTCAGCGGGAATCGCACCGAAAGTAACAGACTAATAACTGTTGGCAGCGACCGGAATCGCGGACTAAAAGTTACAGTATACGGATAACAGCTGAAAACGACCTAGACGTCTCACGAAAACCTATAAGAGAAAAAATTATGTCAAATGTATATGTTCATGTTTTTAACAATGTGGGTTGAAGGAAAAGCCTCCACACGCGATCCTATTCCTAGCCCTACGTATTAATTAATGAGGCTGAATAGGTCACTCTCACCGGTTTTCTGTGATAAAGTTACCCAGGTTCCTGAAATTGTGATAAAGTTACCCAGGTTGGAGAGGATTGTGATAAAGTTACCCATGTTCATATATGGCAAGAAACGTGAGCAAAAAGTTAAGGGGGTATGCTTTTGTCCCATGTAAAAAGCCTTACAGAGCGGTCCAGTATTTCACTCAGTCACTTTTGAATCAAGTTCTTATTGTGAGATTTGCTTAACCTGGGTAACTTTATCACAATTCTCTCCAACCTGGGTAACTTTATCACAATTTCAGGAACCTGGGTAACTTTATCACAGAAAACAGGGGAAGTCGGTAGCCGAGATGTAGCGTAGGCCTACTGGTCTCTCGTGCTAGCGGACCGGGGATCGCAACCTGGTCAGGGTATTCTGACAAAAATCAGAACTCGGTCAGATACCAAGTTTGTCAGGCTGAAAAGTCTCATTCGAGATCATTGAATAAAGATCCGAATGCAAAATGCCGACTTCCCCCCATTACAACACTTGTCCATGTATGTTGTCGTAGAAGCAGTACGCTGTCCGATCGGGCGCGGACATTAATGGCTGAACCGTGTACACGCATCGGTGTGTGCACGTTAAAGAACGCTACTGGAGTCACCACATGGTTATAAAGTTACTCGGCTGCGGTAGTACCTGGACCAGTGCGTCTGCAACCAGAATTGGTTCATGCACTGTAATATCTACAGATACAGAAAACCCGTGAGAGTGACCTATTCAGCATTAATGAGGGGCATAATGCGTCAGATGTCGCTGAACGATTTCATGATTTAGCATAGAAGGCACATTCGATCTTTATTGATCATATATAATTCTTTCTGTGTCATGTCACCGACCTGCCGGACACAGTGTTCAAATTCACAAGTTATGCTGTTCGCAGATGACTGCTTACTCTACCGCCAGATCAACAGCAACAAGGACCATAAAATATTGCAAGAAGACCTCCACAAACTAGAACAGTGGGCGCTTTAATCCGTCGAAGTGTTATATCATGAGCATCAAACAGAAGACCCAGAGGTACTACCAGCTAGCAGGACAGATATTAAAAGAGGTCACGAACAACCCATACCTCGGAATTCAATTCTCCAACGATATGATCGACATGGTTCCACCACATCAATTCCACCACGAAGAAAGCAAATTCCACCCTATTTTCGAAGAAACTTACGATACTGTCCAACCAAATTCAGGAATACAGCATAGATAGCGCTAGTCCGTCCCCAAATAGAATACGCCACCACAATATGGGACCCATGCATACCACGAGAAGGATAAATCGAAGCTAGAGATCTCGAGAGTCCAACGGAAAGCGGTACGCTTCGTCAAACAGGATTATCGGTCATAGTACAGTCGATCTATGGTTGAACCCCTAACTAATTGCAATATAAGCTTTTTTGGTGTCAATCGTTCCAGCATAGCTTCCACAACAACATACTAAAACCCACCATTAATCCCCAATGTAGAAAGTCTCCATTTGGGGGGTGGTGAATAGAGAAGGGATGCGTAACATCGATGCTGAAAGAACTAGAGCTAACATCCCTAGAATCGAGAAGAAAAGAACAACGATTGGCATTACTGTACAAAGTGGTTTAATGGGTCTACCCCGGGCATAAATAGTGAGCACTACCTGAGACATTATCGACCGAAAAGGATAAAGGTGCCAAAACAGTTCGAGGACTACCTCAGCAGCAACTTTGTGGAAAACCTGGTGACGAACAACGACAACAGCTTCGAACTCATTAAAACTGACACAGACCAGTTCAAAAATTCATTCTTTCCACGAACAATAATAGAGTGGAACAAACTGGATGACAATACAGTCAATGCCGCTGATTTGGAATCATTCAAAGCGGCTCTGTGGGACCTAAATTAGCGCTCTCCCACCGTCCTGAAAAAACCAGATTGAGATCTATATATATAGGACGTCTATATGATACAGTACAGATACAGACAGATACAGATTTATTAGTCCCCCTTTAAGTCATCTGCGGTCAAACTTCAACGTCAAACTTCAAATACGCCCATCCAATGGCATCCCCCTGGTCAGGTGAGTGGTGACCCATCTGTACCAATTTTCCTACTAAGCTGATAAGGAATGCTCTTTATTGCTCATATTTGCCCCTCTGCATCTAACGACAGCTAACTCTTGACACTCTATTCGTCAATTTACCCCCATATTTCAATTTTTACCGACCAGATTGCAACCAGTTTGGTTATATAATTAACTTTTTTATTTAATCAATAATTAGTGCCCTTTAAGACTTCTGATTTCAACGGGGCCCATCTAATAAGATTTTTCGGGTCAAATTACCTCTATATTCAAATCTCCGAAAAGTCCAGTCGTTTCTGTATAAACGATCTGTACGCGCCGGTAGATAAAAGCCAATTGCGTGAGCCTTTCAAGTTTGACATTGCGTGTAGCTAGTAGCCCCTCGTGTGACGTCACACGAGGGGGCACACGAGGGAACATTAACTTTTCAGACTGCATAATCCATGACGGAACATTATTAACTTCAGTTACGGGCAGCCTATCCCAAAAATCCTTTTGGCACCGTGCTCAGTGGATTAGCGCCGATCGATAACGATGAAAAAATCTAGACCTGAGTAATACTTTAATTAGACGCCACGTACAACCGTCCGATCTCGCTACTCCCACCGATGATCGAGAGCAGCGAGATCGGACGGTTGTGGCGTCTATACTTTAATTCTCTATTTTTCAACCGGTTTGATTCGTAAATTTATACAATATAGTGTATCTCTTTTATTTATTTTTTCCACAAATTCAAATGCTATTATTAAATTAATAACACTTTATTCGCCTAAGGACATGTGCACGTCTAATTAAATAGCTGATTACATCTCCCTGAATAAGTCCATGATATGCTCCTAAAATAGTGTGTCGTTTGCTCATATATCGGCATTTATGCTACTCAAATCACCATATATAAATATTTCAAATTATTTATTCGGACGTTTTGTTTCCGGAAATGTTAGTCTAGACTATGTTGAAATTTCCGGCAATACTGGTGTTTTACTATATTTGCATAATGACATGTGCTTGGCTGATTAAATATACCTGAACTTGAATAAGTCCATGATATGTTCCTAAAATAGCGTTTGCAATAATCAGAAAGTATACACGTGGTGTTGACATATCAGGCACCGGAGCCGCGAGTTCGCCAGAGGGGAGCATTCATGCAGGGTATATGCACTCCCGGGAAATTTTTGAAAAATAAGTTGAATTTGATGAGTTTTGGACGGTGCTGAAGCGGAATTTATTGTATTGTATAAGGCCGGTCCATGGTGTGATATTCCTTAGCCAGTTACTTAACTTATGTTACACCAGTATTAGGGGTATTTTCCGTTATGTTTCGTTATATTTTACTATCTGAGACACCATACATCTAAATTCATATCAAGAGGAAATCGCATAGCGAACATATCGGAAGCGGGCCGTGTGAGTAGCGTCTCTTTGGACCTGAACCATAACGATTTTTTATGTGACAAATTATTATGATGTAAATTTTTCCAAAACAAACCAATGGGACAACTTTCCAACTTTATTTTTCATATTAAAACACTTCTTCGAGAAGAAAAAAAAAACGCTCTTCAAATAAAACAAAATCAGTTCTGAATATCTCCGTTATTTAGTCAATTTAATAAAAATAATCGCTTTTTTTTAAAACTTTTTATTTTATTTTATGTCTAATTTATAAATATCTCCGTTATTTCGTCAATATAATCATCATGATGTGTCCGTGGTCAGTTCATTATTATAAAGTTATTATACAATGTTGTGTACAGTATGTGTTTTTCTTATACTCGTCCAATTTAATTAAATTCAATTTTTGTATATACTCGTCGTCATTTTGACATATAGAGTGGAAATAAACAATATTAAAGGTACTCAATCCGATAAAACTCATCTCAATTACTATTTCAATGGCTTCGGGTGTCAAAAATATTTGATTCGAGTCGAGGAAGTCACCCACCAAAGCTCAGATTTGTTAGATATCGATTTTAGAAATCTATTATTTTTCATTATCGGGAATTCTTTCTGGCCCAGTACGTAGTCAATTATTACCACTTGATTTTAGAGTTACCCATCCTTGTCTGTTTGAATAGATTTGGAGTACACATCCAGAGCAGATTACGGCAGTTATTAGTACTTATCTCGAGTTAATAACACATTTCAAAAATCAATATCTAATAACTCTGAGCTTTGTTTGATGGGTTCCTCGACTCGAATCAAATATTTTTTACCCCCAAAGCCAAAGAAATAGTAATATAGGACCCTCTGATCGGATTGTTGTTGTTGGATTCTGTTGAGATGGGGACCCCTCTTTACGGATTGAGTACCTTTAAATGTCATAATATTTTGGATTGTGCATGCGTGCAGTGCATTATATATAAATTTCACGACAATTTAATATGGGATATGTGGTCAGTAATCAGAGGGTTTGAGTATGTTTCGTATATGGTTTGTGGTATGCCTCAGGAGTTCATCATTATTGATTGGGTTTAGAGCAAGATTAGTAAACGTTCGTTTATTATACCGCTATTAAATAGGTTATATAGTTATATAGCTTCTATGTGTTTGGGTCAATTATAGTAATATGTCTTTATATATCTTGTTATCAGCTCTTTCAGGTTTGGGCATACTTATATAGTATAAAATGAAATTCATCTCCGATTTCCTCTGCACATAACGAGTATCTCTATTATATGGCGTGTTTGTCCAGTAACAAGTTTCCACCGGCAACCGGTTGTTTCTGAACCTGAACCACGTTAATGGCATAACAACATTGTTGTTGTCTATACCGAGGAATTTAGGTCGGGTAAACTGTAAACACAATTAAGTTTAATGCTATGCCGATCGGATGGGATATTGCACATTAATTTTTACTGTCGGCGTTTTGATTTCTGGTATAGTTACATAGACTTTATAAATTGTCAATGAAAATGACCCTGCATTCCAATCCGTCAAAGGAACAGTCATGGCGTGCAGGCCAGTACGACGATGCTTTAAAATGTGTCATCGACTGGTACAGACGATCGGTCGCCCAAAACGTGACAAGATGGTACACTGGCAATGTCTTCAAGTCTTGTCTTTTCAAAAGAACAAACGAGTTTTGCGTGCATGCATATGTGACATTATGTGAATCCTGTGGATACACGTGTGTATAATGCACAGGCTTCGTACATCTCGCCGTTTGTTTTTATGAGCTGATTGCAGTGCGGATGGGCACGCAATGTTTAACACTATTCTAAGAGTAACAACTCTATGCTAATACAAAACATTTACTGCAGGGTTCAATGAACTGTTGTGCTTATTGATCAGCATTGTATAACACAAACAGGTGTATATATATACTGTCTCGTATACATGCACCGATAGTACACTGGAATGGGATGCTCATAATCCCCGAGGGCATGATCAAACATGCAAGGACATGTGGGCGTGCATCGAGACCCTGCATTATGTTCTGGTTGTACCGATGCGTCTTCTCGGTATATTTGTATAACATCATAATAGTACAGCATGCATGGGGAAACAGTACAGATGACCGAGGATTTCTGAAATGTTAAAGGAGACTTTGGTAAAAACGAAAGAACGGCTCCTCAAATTCGGCAGCAGGTGAGTGATGCATGTGTGACATTTTCTATTAAATGTGTTTCATTTGCACGATGTTCTCTATTTCTGCGATAATTTAAGCTGCAGATGTTCGATTTCTTCAATCAGCAGCTGAAGCCGGTGTGTTCAAGTTCAATGTCGGCTTTAAATAATTGACCTTTAAAAGTTCAGCGGGAAATTTGAAAGGCGTAGTCATTCATATAAAACTTTGTCAGGGCATTGTAAAGCAAATGTATCGTTTCCACATTTGGTATTCGCTAGAGTACTATAACATATATACATTATTGACAAATCAACAGCACAATCTAAAATCTAAATATATTTAGACCGAGTGTGGATTTATCAATACTTTTTAAAATGATGTGCTGACGTGTTTAAAGGCACGTGAGGCCTTAATTGTCGAAAATATTCATATTTGTTCCAAACACGGTAAACAGAAAACATTAAAACGCATACAGTTTCGTTCATATATACCACGACCATCGCGTTAACAGCATGTTATCATAAATACCTACTATATTTTACCCAAGCAAGAGCCTGATTGGGTTACAGAGGACAGCACAATGCTACTGGCTAATCACACACAACTGGCATAAACGCTCTTTATTAGTTCCATATCAGGAATTCACGAACAAAGAACGCTCTTTATGTTTACCATCATAATATAAACAAACACAAGAAAAGTAACTTTTTATGCTTTTGTTTACATAACAATGGTCAAACAAATGAGAATAACATACTGTTTATGCGATATTTCTTATTTATATACGGACAAAGTCTGTCTACATTTTGATGTTCTTTCTGTTTGTGGCGGTTTTTGACGGGTGGAAATATTTTCACAGGATACCCACCGCCAAGGCCAATTAACCGTACCTTTAATATGAACGGAATAACAAATGATCATGCCAAAATAAATTATTTTCATAAAATTGTATCAAAATAGTCAGAAAACAGCGCCATTGTTGTAAACGAATTACACGCAGTGACTATTGTTGGCAGAATCATTACCGTAATGTTTATGCCCAAAAGTGCATCCCGAACAAAGTAGTAAATATTTACATTATAGTGCGTAGTTCAATCGGTGTGTTCTCAGAAATAGTACAATCAATGTGGTTGGAATTATCGACAATCTTAGTTCATTGTTTAGTTCATAATAGCTAACATTCTTTTAACAATCTCGAAGCCGTGTTGCTCTCTATTAAATATTTATTCGAGCCTTGTACTAGTTCAGATCATGTACTTTTTATGCCAGTTATTTATTATTCGCATCAATAATTTTTATACTTACTGCATGAGAACGCCGTGTCCAAAATTTCCACTTCTAACAATATTATTAAAGTCATCTTTTTACATTTTTATTGTTATATAATATGCTTGATATGGTCTCCAGATAGCATATATAGATTCCTTCAGAAGGTGCACTTAGTTTTCTGTGTAGGCCGATCTAAACTGTCCACCTCCTGAGATAGCTCAGGCGTGGAAACCCCTTAAAAACGTCACGCGCGCGTACTGATGTCTCCTCGTTTTAATCATAAAAATGATGTATAGTACCATAAATGTATCAGAGAGACGACAGCTCTAGATTTGTGTCACATTGTCTAAATGTGCAATGTTTTAATACGCAACCGCTTATTTAAAATTTAGCGAAAAATATAAGAAAAAAAACACGTATTTTCAGCGCCATGTTCGACGAATTTGTTCGGAATCTTCCGCGTATATATATGCATGTACCTCTTACCAAATTACATGCGTAAATAATTTTGAGGTTCGAACTAGCCATGACCGTTTAAAATTACTTCTCCAGTGGCGAGATAAACATGTATGGTGTGTTGAATTAGTGCACAAAGTAAACACGTGGAAAGTAATGTTGCAAATGTATGCATCTGTCATTGAATTCGTGTTTGCATACTAATCATTATAAACCCTTGGAACGAAACAGATATGATAACCTCTAAAGGGCGCCATTCAACAGCTACGTGCATACACATAGCAAAAGACAGGAAACTATTGTTCAGTTCTGCGACAGAGACAGAAAGGAGGTATATATATAGTCAAACGAAAAGGAAGTTTATATTATTTCAGGTATTATTTCAGGATATCTGCACGGTGTGACTGTAGTCTCCATCTTAATGATCTTGCATGGGTTGTTGTCCAGTTCAAGACAACGTCTTGTATGACTGTGTCACACCAGAACGCCGTTATATTTGAAATCGGAAAAGGGATAGGCCTAAGACATCAGTGTTCTCTTTCATTTACAAGGGCCAGTCGGCGGCCAACTTGAATCGTCCGAGCGATGTTTTGGGGTATTCCAAGAAAACACTATGGAGATACCGAACAAGGAATAATTAACCCCGCGATGTCAACGTCGTCACCATATGGACAGGGATTCACAGTTCCATTGTTTGAAAGGCATTTGATACAGTGTTCATGACGTTTCCACTTGCTCCAACTGCACGGGACAGGAAGATATATTTTTAATTTATTCTTATTTATTTGTAATTTAATTTGCAAATCTGTGTTTAATTTTGTTCAGCCAAAGGTGCGTAGAGAACTCGGAAATAAGTCTTAACTTTAATTAGTTATTCCTGGTTTCACGTTATATTGTTATTGTTATAGCATTATAGGCCTATATATTTTATAGGATAAAATGTATAATCTAATCCGAAACGAAGAATACAAAAATAAAGCAGATTATAGTTACTATACATAAATAGCTAGCGCCTGTCCTATATGTAACTGTCTCAAGGCTGATACCATGCATGCATGTCTTTGAATTGCAATTGCCAATGTGTGCATGAGTGGCACACGTGACCTATCGCATTGGATATAATATTAAGAAAAACTAGCTTCTATAGTTTTGTCAAATTGAAAACGAGTAAAGTTGTCTTTTGGATTTTCAGCCACAATGGACAACGTCGGAGATACCCGTCGACTTTTACTGGCGGAGGAATCTGGTTTTGCCACTCCGGGGAAGGTGTCTGAGTTCGAGAAAGCCTACAGAAAAGAATACGAACGGCGTTCAACGAAATCCAAAATGAAAAGTCAACTCCGTAGTGTTTGCAGCAAGCAAACGTGTATCGACACCATCAACAGCAGCCTGCCTTTGATCAACGTGTTGAGAACATACAAGAAACAATATATACTCAAAGACATGATTGCTGGAATGACCGTTTCGTTCTTACATATTCCACAAGGTAAGGATAGCGTTTGATATGACTTTCCCGGTACGATCAGGATCTTGCGATGCTATATATCACACATTTGCTGAAGAAGCGCCCAGAGCGCCAAGCTATCGATTGCTATGAGACCATTGCAACACTTACATTGTAAGACGTTATCATTTATAAATCGTACAGTCGACGTGGTTGGAATTAACGTTTGTTTATTATTTTTTATTGGGATCAAACATGACATCATAAACACCTTAGTTCGCAAACATTAAAGACGACAATTGGGTTTTACATATATCAGTGTACAAATCAATCAAATGGGTTAGACTAAGATCTGGATGACACCTGGTTATCATATCTCCATGAAGATACAGATGTTTAACGACATGTCCATGTGCTATACTGGCTAATTATTCTCAGTTTAAAAATAAATGTTGCTATATCTCAGCTCCATTTGGCCGACACAGAGCGATTAGTTGGTTGTTTGTGTTAGGTTATTAGTCTGGTCCCAAAACAAATTATAGAAAACCTCTATATTGGGCGGATGTACCCTTGTCAGATGCCAGTTTTGGAGGACCCCGAAAAGTCATGTGCTATCACAGCAGAAACTAAGACTGCACAACGTGACCACTATATTTAACAGGCCTAGCTTCTATACACTTCCATATCGCTTGACAAATTGTATTTTTTTGTGGAAAATATCTTGAATTGGACAGACTTAATTGTGTTATAATACATGTTCTATTCTAACATGCCACCCTCTGACTGTTCAATGTCCCTCAGTTTGCAAGCATATATGTATAGCTTAAACAGAATGCTAAATAGACTTGCAATGCTTTCTTCTGTGTATCTATTTTTGCTAGCTCACTATGAGTGCCCTGATGCAGCGATGCTAGTCCCATATAAATATGACAGTTGAAAAGATATAATTGTTCAATTGACTTAATTCGGTCACCTCACCATTTGTGGGGTTGTGAAATTTGAACGCCAAAAGCTCGTTGGAGCGAATTATGGAGATGACTATATATAACTTTTGTGGACATCGTCGATTAAAACATTCTTATCAATGAGTGACCCTTCTCTCTCCACGCCTAACCCAAAACGGGACAAACTGGCGTCTTTAACCCACATGATTTGATTCCTCGTATCATTGAAAAAAAAACGTGTATGAATTTGGTGGAAATTAGTGCTAAACATATTTGTATCAGCTTCGGTGCCACCCCCTCCCCATTCATGACTCGACGTTGCCATTTTTGACATATCTAAACCACGTCTATTAGACTCCTGATATAATGGAGATGGTTATATATAAGTTTGGTGGTAATTGACAACTAAACAAATTCGTATCAAATGTAGTGCCCCCTATCTATTTCTCACACAAATGGCACCAATTTGGTGTCTTTAATTCACACGATTAGTTTCCTCGCATCATGGAAAAGAATGTGTATAATTTTGTGAATATCGGCTCTAAAAGAATTTTTTTTTATCAATTCCCTCGGTGCACACCTGACTGATTATGTATAAGTTTGGTGGAAATCGGCGACAAAAATATTTCATCATTTTTGCTGCCCCTCCACTTTTCTGCCCCTATAGCACCAACAGCGTCATATTATAAAATGTTTACCCAAGCATTATCTTCCTCGAAAACAATTATCTCTGTTAGACACCTTTGGTGCCATGTAGATAGTCCTATGTGAAGTTCAACATATTCTCGTTCAAATGCGCATATAATCGACCTATAATGTGCAAATAGGTTCATATTGCATTATTTGATTCTGAAATAAGTAGATAACGGACTGATATCCGTTATTCCGTTTTATGGCTCAGGCCATAGTGAAAAAAAAATTTAAAGAGGTTACACATGATAAGTCCGTGATTTTGGTTTATTTGTGTCATAGTCCGCACATAAGGAGCGTATACTGAAGTCATTATGAGTCGATAATGTGACTAAAACGCTCTCATTTTGAATTCACACCATTAGATTCCTCATATCATGGAGATGATTATGTATAAGTTTGGTGAAAATCGGCGACACTTTTTTTTTACTGTCCTCCTTTTCTAGCCCTGACCTGGTGGGGCATTAATGGACTGGTAAAATGTTCAGATACTTACCTTTGAGACATAATTCTTTGTGTTTTCCGCGTTTGAAACTTCGAAAAAGAACTAAAAAGTCGGATTCGAAGTGCAACATGATCGAAACGAAGCGGAACCAAAAACCGGCTAAGAAGTGATTCTCGGGGAGCGGATTACTAACAGTGCTGACGTGATAACAACAGAGTCACTTTTGAAAATTCTAACCCCACCTAGACGCCACAACCGTCTCCGATCTCGCTCGATATGAGAGAAGCGAGATCGGAGACAGTTGTGCCATCTAAATGGTCCCTCGTGATTTTCTATAGAACACAGATTGATAGACATTCGCAAATATAGATATAGATACCCTAATGCCACTTAGTTGGTGGGCCCAACTATTCAAACAGAGCTAGACGCTCTCGATAATAAAAGTCAGGTTTACGGACTAAATGCCACTATGTATGTGTTTAAGACTTATTCAATCTCTTTTGTTTTCTTCTGCATACAATACAAGAAAACCATAATCAGAAATGGTAATGCCCTCAAGATCATATTATTAGCCATAAATATAAATAATAATATTACATGAATGCACCGCCTCAGAATTCCGTTAAAACAACTAATCCTTCAAATTATTAAAAAAAACTACGGCTTATTACTGCATGTTTCTCATTCACTACACCAGAAAGCTTCTAAATTCGGATAAAAACTCGGAGGCATTGTCAGTGTTCCCGCCAAGAGTGCATGGCCCAGCCATTGTTCATACCTAAACATCGAAAGCAATTAACGCGGTCATAATAGTTACATACTGCAACTATATAAGACACCCAGCGAATACACACCCCACGAAAACCCGAAATGTGTTGTCCTGCGAGAAATCATATCGCTATAGCTCAATTTTACACGGCCAGATTAGCCTTCCTACAATATCCTAAAACAATAAAGCGTCTCAAATCATCGGCATAGTCAACAGAACTTTCACGATTCGCGAACTTGGACATCGACACTTTATAATCGCTTTACATAAGCATGGTCAGACCTATTAGTCCAGGAGATATTGGTAGACCTCTGCACCCCCCCCCCAGGACTTAACTTCACCCCACTAATTTTCTTCCTTAATGTCTCCTCTAATTTTTTTCACTTGTTAACAAGAATAAAAAGTGGCCGCAGAGACTCCAGACAAGATGGCGTCCATCATGGCGGCCATTTTTTTTAAAATGCACCAGGTCTCTTTGATCGCCACTATAGTAAAGATGATAGCACATGCGGTCTTGTTTTCCGCTCGATTCGTTATGCTAATATACAACCCTTACAAATTAGACAAAAATCCGACCCCAGAATCCAATATGGCGGCCAAGATGGCCGCCGAAATATGACAATATGCTATTTTTCTGACATGTTACCACCTTTCGTTTGTCTCTGTGGGAAAATGTTAGAATTTTTGCGTCATATTATACATTTATAATATAGAGGAGTCATTGGCGAATACATGGGGACCACAATATGCATTCATTGCGGGATATATTTTGCCGATATCACGTTTTCCCAAATGCCGGTATCATAGGTCAAAGCCGAATCTCCGTTAATAACGCGATGTTATGTTTCGAATCAATGAATGTTATTGCTATTATAACAACACCCATGCATATATATTTGCAGGAGATACTCGCGCTAGGATTCCTCTTATACCTGAGTTGAGGAATATTTACCCAAATCCAAGATGGCGGCCAAAATGGCCACCAGAAATAAAAAATCGCCGAAAATCGCTGATTTTAACATCAGTGAGCATTATTGTCATGGCAACTCCAGTGTTACTCCACACCTGCTTACTATTGTAAGTTGGGAACACTTATTCGAAGAACTTTCCTTGTACCATATCCAAATAAAAGTCCCCCAAATCCAAAATGGCGCCCACAATGGCGGACAGATTTTGAAAAATCACCGAAATTCCCTCATATTCACATCATTGGGCATTATTGTCGAGACAACTCCATCCATGCGTACAGTTGAGTTGGAAATACTGAGGTGAAGTAATTACCTTACATCTCATGCAAGAAATGGTTTTCCAAATCGAAGATGGCGGCCAAAATGGCGACCGAAATTTGAAAACAAGTCTACATTACTTTACTTTCTTAGGATGGGCGTTATTGTTTCGCGATTTCTACCCACCATTACATGTTGATATGTATGAATTATTCATTAGGGTTTGGCAAGTGATACTCACAGTCAATATGGCGGCCAACTGGCGGGCAGAAATTGAAAAGAAGCCGATATTATTACATACAAATTTCAACTTTTTGTCATAATATTGATTTGTATAAACGAAACGGTACATAATATAAGCCATATATTAGTTCCAATGTAAGTCGTAGCCTTTTGGAAGGATGAAAACCCACAATCGCAATGTGGCATTTCAAAATCCATTCTCCACTAAGGGCTCATACTGGCCGTAACCGTATATAGGTGCGCCGAATAGCCATATTATGACTTCCAAGAATCAAAACAACAGTGCCTGAGCTTATTCTGAATTGCCACATTCAGCATTATCTAGACTCGTTTCCGTCTCTTCGTCAGATTAATCTATCTCACTCACAACAACAGTTCACTACTCTTCTTTGTAGGAGTGTGCCACTAATCGGAATGTTTCAAACAATACATATGCCGATGTCCAGCTCACGTGTTGGTTTCGAAAGCTTGGAATTCTTAGCGAGCTTCATTCGTGGTATAGCTTATGGTATAATTCAGATGCTACATATGGGGTGTATGCGTCATCTTTTGCGATACACTATACAGGTATTCGGTCGATGCGTATACTAGCTTTCAGAAGGATCTATCTGCGTATTGTCAGCTTTGGTGACCTAATGGGGTTAACAACGTGTACACCTGGTGATCTTCCCAAAGAGCCACTTCTCAATATATGGTTCATCAATTCACATACTCATCTAATGCACTGACGTACCCGGACAACTTCTGTATATGGCTTCGAATGTTGAAAGGCCGACATGTGACGGATGCATTTCTGCTAAGGCGTAGAAGACCATAATGCATAATATACCCAAACTCCTTGGACATGATCATAAGAACAAGCATGTTGGCGTCCAGCAATCGTCTCACCGAACAGATCCAAGCAGATGATAACAATACACACGGTGCTAGTTTGTGGGTATGTGTCATGATAGTGGAAATGAAATTGGACCATGACTGCACCGCCCCTTATTTTGTTATGTTTTAGATTCAGACAGGATCTCATGTGTGGCTTTGCTTTCCTTGTATGCTAAGATTGTATGTCCCCATCCGTTTGGAAGCCATTCTTAAACAACTGGACCAGGAGTATGCCATTGGCTACTGCTGTATAGGCCCCACCAAGACTGGGGTGTAGTCTTAAAGGCGATACCTTTGATAGTTGGTTGATATGTCATACTCACGCTGGGTGGTATGGTTCAAGAAAGTACAAATGCCATCAACAAAAGGGTGAAATGTTCAACGCGAAGAACATCCAGAGGAATGTTATGTTGATGAGCTCTTGCATTCAGTTCAACAAACGTTGGTACACCAAGTGATTTCTTGGTAACATCACAAATGCGACCATTTTCCTGCATGAGACATTAACTACTATATTCTAAAGTTATATATATAAAGCTGTATGATCATAAAGGTCGCGTTCCCCAACGGCCACAGCCATTGCCATCGAGACTGTAAATTGTTCTTTAAATACATAGTGAAATAAATGCACCACAGTTCCTGACATTTTCTTGAATAATACCGCCCACATACTGACACTAACCCCGAGAGAGGATAACAAAACACGCATACATTCATGCTATAAAGACATTATCCTTTAGT
This sequence comes from Siphonodentalium dalli, assembly GCA_032622095.1. Lineage (NCBI taxonomy): Eukaryota > Metazoa > Mollusca > Scaphopoda > Gadilida > Siphonodentaliidae > Siphonodentalium > Siphonodentalium dalli. Next base: position 57,246,483 of record CP136065.1, read on the forward strand.
CCATCCGACTGTTTTGGGGGAGGCTAGCATATTATTATCCAGACAAAGGTGTACGTAGTTGAATCAGAAAGGCTTCGAAACGGATGTGGAAATACAATCTTACCACACCAAATAAAACCGACACGCACGACATTCGATATCTTAAACATGCACCAGGTGTAGGGGTGGTGTATACAGTGGCCCATTGCATTCCCACTATCATGGCGCATGTCCACAAACTAGCACCGCGAGCATTGTTCTTCTCTGCTGGGAGATATTCGACGAGACAACTGCGGGGCGTCACACAGTTTGCTTCGGATAATGGTCAAGAAGTGTGGGTAGTCTGTACACTAGGGTCTTCTCCTTAGCAGATAGACATCTGTCCAAGGGAATGAGACAGCTAGCAACATTCGAAACACTGTCGAAGTTGTCCACATATGCCAATGCGTTAGCTGAGTTTGTGAGTTGACGAACCATCTATTGAGAAGTGACTAGCTAACTGGTTCGCCAGGTGTACACGTCGTTATCCCATGGGGTATGAGACACATATATAGAGATGACCTTCTGTAAGCTAGACACCGGAAAATGAATTGTTTGAAACATTATGATTAGAGGGACCCTACTCCCAGGAAGTGGTGAATACTTTGTCGGTGTGAGCGACCTAGATTTTTCAGACAAAGAAATGGAAGCTGGTCCAGATAATTATGGACGTGACGTGGCATATCAGAATCTGTTATCATGTAATTGTTCTGATATAACTATTCGGCGCACCTACGCTTACGGCCATTATCGGCGCTAAGTGGAGACTGGATTTCGAAATGCCACATCGCGATATTAATTGTGGTGTTTCATCTTTCCAGAAGGATACGAGCTATGTTATTCGTTTTGATACCTTTAAGTTGAACTAGTAGATGGTTTATGTACAGTTTCGTCCATACATACCGATATTATGACAAAAAGTTGAAATTAATATGTGAAAATATCGATTTCTTTTCAATTTCTAGCCGCCAATATAGCAGCGATCTTGGCTGTGAGTATCAATTGCCAAACCCTAATGAATACTTCATGTCACTATTCCATATCAACATGTAATGGTGGATAGAAATCGCGAAACAATAACGCCCATCGTAAGAAAGTAAAGTAATGTAGACTTGTTTTCAAATTTCGGTCGCCATTTTGGCCGCCATCTTCGATTTGGAAAACCATTTCTTGCATGAGATGTAATGTAATTACTTCACCTCAGTATTTACAACTCAATTGTAAGCATGGGTGGAGTTGTCTCGACAATAATGCCCAATGATGTGAATATGAGGGAATTTCGGTGGTTTTTCAAAATCTGTCCGCCATTGTGGGCGCCATTTTGGATTTGGTGGACTTTTATTTGGATATGGTACAAGGAAAGTTCTTCGCCTAAGTGTTCCCAACTTACAATAGTAAGCAGGTGTGGAGTTGTCATGACAATAATGCTCACTGATGTTAAAATCAGCGATTTTCGGCGATTTTTTATTTCTGGTGGCCATTTTGGCCGCCATCTTGGATTTGGGTAAATATTCCTCAACTCAGGTATAAGAGGAATCCTAGCTCGAGTATCTCCTGCAAATATATATGCATGGGTGTTGTTATAATAGCAATAACATTCATTGATTCGAAACATAACATCGCGTTATTAACGGAGATTCGGCTTTGGCCTATGATACCGGCATTTGGGAAAACGTGATATCGGATAAATATATCCCGCAATGAATGCATATTATGGTCCCCCATGTGTTCGCCAATGACTCCTCTCTATGACAAATGTATAACATGACGCAAAAATTCTAACATTTTCCCACAGAGACAAACGAAAGGTGGTAACATGTCAGAAAAATAGCATATTTTCACATTTCGGCGGCCATCTTGGCCGCCATATTGGATTCTGGTGTCGGATTTTTGGCTAATTTGTAAGGATTATATATTAGCATAACGAATCGAGCGGAAAACAAGACCGCATGTGCTATCATCTTTACTATAATGGCGATCAAAGAGACCTGGTTCATTAAAAAAAACAAGTGAAAAAAATTAGAGGAGACCTTAAGGAAGAAAATTAGTGGGGTGAAGTTAAGTCCTGGGGGGGGGGGGGGTGCAGAGGTCTACCAATATCTCCTGGACTATATCTTCGAATACTGTAACTCTGCATGGGTCCACATCACAAATATCAAAGCATTGTGTTAGAGAAATACAAAGAAAAGCAACGAAACTAGTTCGTCAAATCAAAACTCTATGCTACCGAGACCGAATGATAAGACTCAATCTGATGTCTTTAGAATATCGAATATTTAGAGGAGATCTAACTGAATCGAGGTATATATAAACTGTTTAATGGTCATTACAATGTCAATGCCTGTGACCTATTAGAAAGACATTCACCAGGAAGAACAAGAGGACATAATAAAAAGCTACAGATGCTCATTGTTAACAAGGCCATAGGAAAATATTTCTTCACGCAGAGGGTGGTAAATAGCTGGAACTCTCCGCCAGAGGCTCCAACACTCGATCAATTCAAAATATAGTTACATTGGACGAAAAGTCGCAAGACTTGTTCCGTATTATGATGATGATGATGATCGATGATGATGATTATGATATGATTGATAGAACAAACCACTATTATGATGATCGTTTCGTTATTTGTTTAAAATACGTATCAATTGACATATACTCACCCGTTCCCTAATTAAAATCAACATATTTCGACAATTTTAGGGGACCTCTGCGAATTCGGGGACCTCCGCAAATAGTCCGCAAATAGTCCGCAAATAGCGACCTACTGCGAATTGTCACAACCGGAAAAATTAACCCATTATCTATTTATAAAATGCCCAGCGAGCCATGCACAGCTTTCTAAAATATGTAGAACAGTATACACGGGGGCATTAATGAAAGAACGTTACTACGTGTTTGTCCATTCCTGGTGTCAATCAAACAGGTGCTCCATAGATCGCCTCGCATACATAAAATAATTCATTGGCCTAACAATTTTATTATTATTTTTTCTATAAATTTTTCTTACATTCTTTAACAATTTTTATGTGTACCCATACCATAGTATGGTACACATAGTGTCAACGTCCGGATTGACCACTCGTCGTTCGTCCGTCCGTCTGGCCATCCGTCTGTCCGTCCGTAGACACTTTACGTGTAATCATACTGTAATGCGATAACTCAAACATTTTCTATCCAATCAGAACCAAATTTTGTGTATGGGTTTCTCAACCCAAAATACAGATCGAGTTCGAATTTGGGTTTGATCCGATTTATTTTAAAGGAGTTATGACCATTTTTTTCTCGAAATAAAATAAAATAAAAATTCCGATGCTATAACCAAAGTATTTTTTGTCCGATTGTGTTCATATTTGATATGTTTGGTTGATGATAACACACCCCTCACCTGTACAGTTTTTGGTATTGATTGGTTGATCGGTTTAGAAAATAATTAACCCTTTACACACATGCTATCCAATGCAATACGTTGAACATATTTCTTCTGATCTGCCTCATATTTCTTACCTAGGATTTTCTTCGAACGTTCTTCGTCTGTATGGTTTTTGGTATTGTTTAATTAACACTTTTCACTCTTATGTTTACTTAGAATTCACACAAGCTGCTATGACTCAAAACATTTTTCATCTGATCAACACCAAATTTGGTATATGAATTTATCACCCCTAAATACAGATCGAGTTCTAATATGGGTTTGATCCGATATATTTTAACAGAGTTATGACCCTTTATAATTCAAGTAATTACTGCTGGGAATTTGAAGAGAACATATCCCACAGACCATGTGTGTTATTGAAATGAGTTAATTATCACTATGCACATTATATACTACATGCTATAAAGCCTGATAGTGGTACCACTGGCTGGCAGGACTTGTTTATCAGATGTCAAACTGTGATTGATGACTCTCTGGTGGAGTTCTGTTTTCTGTGCAATATTAAGTTAACCCCTTTGTTGAAACAGGTTCATTACATTAGTTAATGTACACACTATATGACACATATGCTAACATAATAAATTGGAATAGTCCATTGTTACTTTGTAGGGATGTTTTACAGACATTGTTGTTTACAGACACTGTTGTTTTATCTTAGACAAAAATTAATCCACACATTCCTTAGTTCCATGATATGATGTCATTGAAAATTATTAACCCTCTCCACACATCATATGGTTTGATGCTTTTGTTTGATCATTCTCCTATTTTATGTCCAGGTTGATGGTGATCCACTTTTGATTTGCATGGATTTGGGATTAAAATTAAACCATTCCATAGACACATATTATGCGATAGACAGATATAATATAATACCTTTCACTTTGGGCCAGGTTCAGTAAGGGTTTCAATAAATCACCAATTGAATATTCATCATTAGAGGAAATGTCTTATTTTGAAATTCCCTCAATTGCATTTGGGCTCTAGGATAATATTAATGGTGCTGGTATTCTTGAGACTGACTTATTGTATGGGTTTCTAAATCCAATGACATGCTTTTTATAGACTATTTTGTGTTTATCAGTTCATTAGTTTGGGTAAGATTAACCCCATTCTATCCGATTTGATAACTCAAATATTTCCATTGATTATGTTTATAGTTCTTGGCATAGTTGACGATAACACACCTCTAACCTGCATAGTGAGGGTCATTTGGTTTATTTGCTTAAAAATATTAACATCCTCCACCAATCCTGTTGACACAATGTGATAACTAAATATTTTTCACACGATCACTATATAAAGTGTGAATTGTTGAAACTTTTGCACTCATGAAAAGGTTGGTGTAAGGATTTAGAATATTTAGAAAAATAGCTAATTGCTATCGCCAAGGTATGGGTTAAACATCTGCCAATAGTGATTGGCCTCTCGTTATCATTTCTTATCATTAGCTCAACTTTACTTTTATAAGTTTGAGCTATTGCCATGGCTTGATATCCGTCGTCCATGTGTGCGTGTATCTGTCAACAATTTCCTTTATCACGGGCAATAGGTCGTACCTTTGGTCGGATCATTATGAAATTTGTCATGGCTGTTGACATTGACATATAGATGGGAACGAGTCATTATGGGGTCATTCGGCAAAAAAACATGGCTGCCAGCGGTCATCTTGGATTTCAAAATTCAATCCATTAGCACGGACTACAGGCCGTATACTGTTTGTCTGATTATCATGATATTTGTATATTATGTTAATATTGACATGTAGATGGGAACGAGTCATATTGGGGTCATTGGGCCAAAAAAACATGGCCACCAGCAGCCATCTTTGATTTTACTCTTTGCATGACTAAATCCTTTGGCACGGGCTACATGTCGTACCTTTGGTCTGATCATCTTGAAATTTGTAAATTATGTTAATATTGACATATAGATGGGAACGAGTCAGTTTGGGGTCATTCGCCCATAAACATGGTCACTGGCAGCATCTTGGATTTTACTCTTTGCATGACTAAATCCTTTGGCTCGGACTTCAAGTCGTAGCTTTGGTCGAATCATCAGCCATCTTGGATTTTATTCTTTGGCACACCCTACAGTCCACTTCCCTCATCCGATCATCACCAAACTTCATATTAATCTTGATATTGACCTACTAGATGGAAGCTATCAAATGTTTTTGAATTTCATTGGAAACATAGCCGCCAGCAACCATCTTGGATTTTACTTTCTTTATAGATAACTCTTCATGTTGATAATCTAGTATTACTTAGACATTTCAACTTTCCGCATTCCTAATCACTCTGTTGACTGTAACACATGAAATTATTCCCTTTCCAAGTTGAGCTACAGTGTCATTGACACTTTCATATTTTCTTACATTCCTTAACAATTTTTATAATTTTTTCTTTTATTCTATAACAATTTTATTAATTTTTTCTTACATTCTATAACAATTTTACCATTTTTTTTAATTTTGTCTTACCATTCTTTAACAATTTTTATCATTATTTCTTGCATTCTTTAACAATTTGTTCTCATTTTTTTCAGTTTTTTCTTACATTCTTTAACAATTATAAAAAATAATCTAAAAATTGTTGAGCAAATGCATTCTCTTGTATATGCGAGGCGACCCATTGCATATATAAGAGAATGCATTGGCACAGGGTTTTTGCAAACATTCAGGAAGCTCCCATCATGAAAGGGTTAAACAATATTTTGTCAAATTAAATCGGATGAGGAAATTTCATTTTTTTCCAGCGATGGCTTATGCCCAGATAGCAACGTTACCCCCGTCAGTTGGACTGTACACCGGATTCATATCCATCATTTCCTATCTTCTGTTTGGAACATCTCGCCACTGTTCCCAAGGTAATGTATTTTCTATATTTTACTTTATTGTTTTGCCTGAGGCCTAATTTAGTGGGGCTATCCTGGGCTATCTGATAAAATCATTATCGCTGTGTGGAGTAAAACCGTGATATTATGTAAATATTATAAATAGCACATGCCCGTGTTTTATCGAAACAACTTCATATTCTCTGTGTCATGTGTCATTTATATATCGCCTGTGTATTTTTACCAGGCGTTCACTTATCTATGTATATATTGTATATAATATTAAGTTTTCATGTTTCTTATGAAAGGCAAATGAAGGTTAATTTAGAGGGTAGCAAACAATCTCCAGTCATTCTATTAACATTGGGCCCGGGGGTTTCTTGGTATTTACCGGTCCTTATTTATCTTACCCCTGACCCCAGGATGAGGATCTGTGTATATACATGTAGTCCAGGACCATAATCCGTTTGTACGTGCATACAAATGTAATTTGAATGTGAATTATCGTATTTCATTGTCATTTCAGTACCTGGTGGTTGTTCAATTTGGGGGGAAAAGAATACCCACTTACTATGGGTTTAATCCACTTATTCTTGCCAGAGTTATGATCTTTGTTGGACTTGGTAATTTGTGAATTTTCACTCTGTACAGGCATTAATTTTGCATTGTAAATTAAGTATCAGTGGCCAAACTTAAAGATACACAATCCGATTTAACGCCCCTGAATTACTATTTCTTCGGCTTCGGATGTAAAATTATTATATTTGAGTCAAGGAACACACAAAGTGTATAACAACTGAACACACAGTGTATAACAAATTTTAAAGCTGCTGAAATTTGATCTGTGGTAGCCTTTACAAGTTTTGTGTCTCGAATAGAACACATCTCATCTAATAACTGTGATACACCCACATATTCACTCATATTCAACATTGAGGAAATTCCACCAACACACATATGTCTTGTGTCATTTCTACACAATGTTGTTTAACCCTTTGAGTGCCAGGTCGATTTTTGTATCAACCCATATACCCTGTGCCAATGCATTCTCTTATATATGCGAGTCGACCATAGGTCGCCTCGCATATATAAGAGAATGCATTGGCCTAACAATTTTTTATTTTTTTTATTACAATTTTAATAATTTATTCTTATATTCTTTAACAGACTTATTTTGTAGGTTTAGGGCCGATGAGATCGGCCCCTGGCACTCAAAGGGTTAAGATAAAATGTAACACATATTGTGTAGAATTTATGCACATGTGTTCTAAGAGTGACCACTTCCCACATAATTATATGTTTTTTTCAGGGGTGATTGTGATACTAAGTTTGATGATAGCATCAGTTACTGATAAACATTTTCGAGATAACCCTGATCTACAAGAATACCTCAACAACAGTATGCCACTGACCAACATCTCCAACATCACAGGAACCAATCAGGTATCAGGCATCGACCCTGTATCTATGGAAATGCAGACTAGGATTGAACTGGCATGCTCCGTATCTGTGATCTCTGGTATCATCTTGGTGAGTGCATGGAAATTCTGTCTTCGTGGTTGCTGTATTCATGTGTATATATGAATTTGTGAAACCAGAAATCAAATCTGTATAAGTACCGGTAATACTTGTCAAAATAATATCCCAAAGATATTCCGGTTTATACGGGTTCAATATTTATATTCTCGAAAATAATATCGAGCCTATAGAAACCCAATTTAACACAGTAGCCTCATGATATTGAACACGAAAAAGAATATAGAATGCATTTTTACATTCATCAGACTATATACTGTTGTTGTATTGTGCTTGCTGATGTTTTTGTTTGGGACAGCGGTGGCTGGGTGGGGGGGGGGGGGGGGGGGGGGGGGGGGGGGGGTCGGTATCCATCAGGTTTCAGCATTTTCTTAGGCTCTAAGAAATTTAATGGTTTAGTATGCAGTATGCTTAATCTCATTATTGGAGAATTATATTGGTAATGAAAATAAGAATAGGGTCAACCTATTTTGTCAAGCGATGATTTTTCATATACCCTGCACTGTGAATGCTTTATGTACTTTTAAACGTAATATTTAATTTATGTGATGGTTGAATAACATGCACCTTTATTTTACAGGTAGTGTTTGGGAAAATAAGACTTGGCATTGTTTCGACATACATGTCTGAATCACTCATAGAAGGCTTTACGACTGGTGTGGCATTTCACATTTTTACCAGTCAGGTTCGCAGTGGCTTGGGCCTCAAAGTCAGTCGGAAACATGGCATGTTCAAATTGGTCAAGGTAAGAATAAGACTGATAGAGGGAGGGGGGTAAACAAGTGTTGTGATACACATCAATGTATTTGTTTCAGATGGGAGGCAACCTCAGCAACTTTTGCAGGAGAAACATGAATTGGTTGGTGACAATTAAAGCTAGAGGTTGTGACGCGATGTCCTGTTCCATGTTTCCAACTGCATCTTACTTGGGGGCCACACCAAATTCTAAACTTCTTACACCAATTTTCAGGAAACTGGATCATCATTTATAGCTCTGCATCATTTCTTGTTTCCATTTTTCTGTCCAAAAGGCTTTACGTGGACCCTCTTTTATCAGACATTCCAGCTAGCTATATATGTGACACCCATATACATGTTAAAGGCCCATTTAATTTTCGAACCCCCAGATCACGTTATATGAAATATGCTAATATTATGTCCCATTTGAAAGAGGAAGCTCCAAAACATTGTATTATCAACTCATCAGGTATACTGTGAACATGTTTTTGTTGAAGTACGACTTGTTGTCTGCACTTAAATTTTATATGGACTGTACTGCAAGGTCTATTTTTTTCAATGGAAAAAGGGAATTACTCTTTATCGTCGATACACCTTTGAAAGATTTAAAAACTTTGATAGAATCGTTTTTCCACAATAAATGTTATGATTTCGATGATGCTAATATTGCATATAGTAACTATATCTGCGTAATACCTGATGACTCTTGTTTATGACAATATGTATTACTATGATTTTCATTAGTACTGGAACGAAAAATCTACAGACTTGTTCCATGATGATATCTTATTTTTAATTCTGTTGCATTCTGGGAGTGAAACAGGGGAAATGTTTCTTTGACTTCATCTATTTTCTATTACTCTATGGGCACCTTCTGAGACACAGATGTTCCAAATGGTGATGAATTATAGAATTTTAATAATATTTTATGTCATATATTGTTATTAAAACCGTATATCAAGGCAAATTTTTTGTTACCGGTAACTCGAAAATTAAAGGGGCCTTTAAGATTTCGAGAGCACTGGGGCTGTGAAAATTATCACACCACCATTGCCTTCTTTATAGAACAATTATTACATAACAATGGTATTGACATGCAGAATCTCATTATAGCAGAGTTATTAATAATGAAAATAAGAACAAAGTCAATCTATTTTTACATGTACTTGTTGATCATAGTTGTTTCACAGACTGACTGTTATGTTATTTCGTACAATTTGACCCAATTTGAAGGTATTGAATCCCTTTAATGTTTCTTAAATTAATGTGCAAATAAACATATTGTGGCATATTAACTTGGTCTACCCTACTTTGTTTCAGTTGTTGTTCTTTCTGGTTTTCTTTCAGACATGGATTGGTTACTTTGAGAACATAGAACACACAAATGTTGCCACTTTATTGATGTGTGTAGCTTGCGTCATTGTCCTATATCTTGTAAAAGTCCACATTAATTTAAGATTTAAGAAGAGATTGAGGGTTCCCATCCCGATTGAGATGATAATAGTAAGTATATACATTATTTTGTGCACCGCGATCAGATTATACTCACTGCGAAACATTTGGATAGCCCTTGTATTTTACATTAAATCCTGTTTATCAAATGGTCAATTGCCAATCGTGTCGTGCGTTTCATACCACAATAAATACACCATAAACCAAACAAATATATAACATGACCAAAACAGAAGTTTTCGATAACTTGCAGGCAGGGTTCACGCTGCCACTTTCCAAATTTGCCAATGGCAAAAATATTTCACATTTGGCAAAATATATTTTCATTTGGCAAAAGTTTTGGCAAGTCACTTATTAATTTCTCAATAAAGTTGAAAAATATCGGTCAATCAATACCATTCATTTTAGGAAACTATTACATTAGAATTATATTAGTGGTGTTTTATATGGTTTCGGAAAAGTTAACACCTCCATTAAGATGCAGTTAATCTGATATCATTAGTATCGATGGGTGGATGATTACCCGTATTTAGTGTGATGGTGGTGTTTATATAGCTAATCCTCTTGTGATGTTCCCTCCTGGTGAAGCAACCCTTCTACCATTTTATTGTTCGGTGATTGGCTTATTGTTATATGATAAACCACCCTAGAGATGCGAATATAATTATTAACTAACTGATTTCTGATCGATATCAAGCGTCGTTCAAACCGCGAGTGTCGAAACGTAAGATCCAATCAAGGTTGCAGAAAATGATACTATCAGGGATAACATTTGGCAAATTCTAAAAGAATTTGGCAAAAAATAATTTCATTTGGCAAAAGTAAATTTTGGTCCAGCACGGACCCTGCTTGCAGGAGAATTCAAGTTATGTATTGGCTAATATAATTATGGTACTGCATTGGGATAACCTCCAAACTTGGTAGGCTTACAGAATAAGACTAAGAATTTTTTTTTTTTTTTTTTTTTCATTTTTATTGGGAAAACAATCATAATGAGATATGTCATACAAAAAGGTCAAATGCAGTTATAAATAAAGAATTAAAGATACGACAGTCATCACATTCACACACACCTCTCTCACTGCATCCGCTCTCCTTGTCCTTTCACTCACTAGTGACATTAACTTATAGAATAAATATATACTTTTATCACATAATTAGCACTTAAACCTGGCCTCATATTTTTTAGTAAGACACACATGTATTATCGGCATGCGCAGTGACGTAAGAGCTTAGTACAATGATGTCGATGCTGGATTTTTATTATTAATTTAATTAGAATATAATTATGATATTCGATTTGTGTTGGGTTATCTACTGTTGACTGTGAGATAAACATGGGTGATAAGCATGGTTGAATAATTTTGTCGACATGAAAAGACACATTTAAAATTTAACTATATTTTTTCTTGAAGGTGTCTTTACTTCCTCTTTTGGTTGTGATAAGGAAATCAATATCAATTGTCATTAATTTTTAACCCCAGTCATTTCGATATCGTTTTTCCTTGCTAAAATGTTATTATGTGATTAAATGGATCTCAAATTTGTCGCAATTCTATACAAAATTTATTAACCTCGTCCACTAAATTTGATTCGAGCCTCGATAAAGCTCGAATCAAATTTAGTGCACTTGGCTAATACATTTTGTATATATAGAATTGCGACTCATTAGAGATCCTCTATATAATATACAGTAGAGTAAATTATATACAATTTTCTTTTATTTTATTATTTGGGATATTTCGGGTATACTCAGCTGCCAACATATTCTTCAATAAAACAGATGACGGGACACTACATTCATTTCTCAAGTAGACTCAAGAGTTTCAATATTGCTATATTGTTTCCAGGTTGTGATCACCATCCTTTTCTCATACTTCTTGCGGATGCAGGAGAACCATGGAGTGTCGGTAGTTGGTGATATTCCAGTCGGGTATGTATAACTGCATGATAACCTTGGAGTGTCTGTACAGTAATGCCCTAATTAATCGACTCCTTAACCACAGCAGAATTATGGGTAATTTTCCAGGATTTAGTCGGAAATATGGCTTGTTGCCGTCATCGGAAAGCTCTCAGTGAGAGCTTTCTGATGAATGGCAACAAGCCTTATTTCCGACTAAATCCTGAAAAATTACCCATACTTCTGCTGTGGTTAAGGAGTCGATTATTTAGGGCATTATTGTATTTGGTGATATTCCAGTCGGGTCTGAACATCTGTATTACTGCTGAGATATATATTATCTATAAATCACATATGGACCTCTGTATCCTAGATGGGCCCTACGCTAAAAAAAATTCACTTCTTATTATTCAATCGGATTATTCGACTTTGGAGAGCAAGATATTCTAATTGAGAAAAAAAACTGATTCAAACTGCGTTCACCTCAGCTTCTGAAAAGTCCTTAAACTTAAATAAGAATATCCAGAAGTGTTTTATTTAGAATTTAAAAATTCATGTTAGATGATAGTATAGAATTTTTTACCTACTTAATTAATTTATACCCTACACAACTTTTCAAAGAAAAATGGGGGTGGGTATACTGGATTGACTTTGTCAGTCCGTCCGTCTGCCCATATCTCAGCCATGGATTGTCCGATCTGAATGAAATTTTATATTGTGATTTACCATCAGAAGTTCTTTCAAAAGAGGGCCCAATGATGGTTGCATTTTCTATTCTAGAATTATCTTTCTTTGCTTATCTGGAAATAATGTGATTTTTTCTGTCCACCTGAATATCTCATCCATGGGTTATAAGATGTCACTCATTCAATGATATATTTCTCAGTTTACCCGAGTCAAGAATTCCTGATATCAGGCTGGGGATGGGTTATAGGACGTCACTCATTGAATGATATATTTCTCAGTTTACCGGAGCCGAGAATTCCTTATATCAGGCTGGGGATGGGTTATAGGACGTCACTCATTGAATGATATATTTGTCAGTTTACCGGCGCCGAGAATTCCTGATATCAGGCTGGGGATGACGTACTTCTTCGATGCTGTAATGATAGCTGTTCTTCTCTTTGCACAATCAATATCCATTGCCAAGATGTTAGCCAGGAAGCATGGATACAAAGTGGATACAAATCAGGTATGTTAGGCAGAAAGCATGGATACAAAGTGGATACAAATCAGGTCAGAGACTATACTAAAATATTTATAACCCTTTCATGACAGAAGCTGCGATGGTGCAGCATTAAAGATCCTGTGCCAGTGCATTATCTTATAGGGGACCTCATTCTGCAAATGTCGTGGCTGATGAAATATTGTGGCTCATTTAGCGTTTTTTCGTTTCCGAAATTTTTCTAAATCCCCGGTTTTAGACCCCATTTGTTTTAGCATTAGTGGTGAACCCATGGAATCCCAGACCACACATGTTCTTTTGGTATTGGGCTGTTCCATTATGGCGAAAATACATGGAAGGACTGGCATTGATGTACTATCTAGTTTCTCATCTAATCGGTATAAGTTACGTTGGGACTTCTGTCAACTTCAGACTGCTATCATCACTGGCATCTGGCGATATATGCATGCAATGAATGAATCCGATAGTAATGTTATAATGTTTCAAACTTTTTTCTGTTTTCTTCTAAAGGTTATGTGTATATATTGACAGCGATGCCTGACGTACAGTCTGAGACCGAGTTGTATCGAAATAAACAAATCATACTTTAACCCTTTCAATACTGAATGGATTCTCCCATTCAGTTCTCCCATAAAAGCATGCATTGGAATAGTCTATTCCACATTGGGTGGCTCTGGTGTTCTGATAATATAACAACTCTGTCGTGTCCATGCGAGTATACCAATATTAGGCAGTGTGGTTTAGTTCTTTGCGATTCACAGTACAGTTGTGCTGATGGTGGCTTGTGGCCCATATGGCTGGTGTGGCATCATGCGATGTGGGCTTCGGGCTCTAACTGGCCTATTAACATAAGTCACCATATAGGGTTGCTATTGCACTAATTGTAGGTATGGAGTAGTATGGAACAGCCTGAAGGTTTCAAATTGGGAGAAGTCACTTCTCCCTGTTTGGTTATAATTGTGAGAAGTGGACTGTTATCAGGGAGAAGTAACAATGGCTGAAGTTATATTTACACTCCAACATCACCATTCTATGATTCAATATATAAATAATATACTAAGTTATAAATCCATTATAGTGAGTAAGAACACCATTATAATAAGAAAATATACTTCAAAATATGCTGTTTTGAGATATGGCATACTGTTATATGAGAGAGAAGTGACAAAAATATGGAGAAGTGACACATTTTAGAGACAAAATGTCTCCCAAGTCGCCCTCTAGGCTGGACCCTGTCAGCAGTAGCCTGGTGAAGCATCAGGTATTTGAGTAAATGCTGATAAAATAATCATTGGTTCTTCCAGGAGATGGTAGCATATGGTACGGGTAGTGTGGCCTGTGGTTTATTTCAAGGTTATGTTCCAGCTCATTCTATATCTCGGAGTTTGGTGCAAGAGGCTGCTGGCGGAGAGACACAGGTAAATAAATAGAATGTGATTCTGTGAATTCTCAGCTCTGTAATATTTTATTTACATGAGCCATTCAGGCTTCAACAGGCTTGCCTTGAAATAGTGTGTCTGTCATTTGCAGAATGAGGTCCCCAGAGGGTGAATTTAGTGATGCTACCCCGAATAGCGGGCTAGCATCACCAAATTCACCCTCTGGGGACCTCATTCTGCTTACACCTCAGCAGAATGAGGTTCCCAGAGGGTGAATTGCTGATGCTAGCCCGCTATGCGGGGTAGCATAACTAAATTCACCCTCTGGGGACCTCATTCTGCAAATGACAGACACACTATTTCAGGCTAAAACAGGCTTGGGTTAGTATTTTTTTCAAATGTTTTAATATTTCAATCAGATGCTCTCTCTAGATATATATCAAAGCAGTGGTCTGTGTGAGTGATATAAAAATCTTATCTTAAAATCTGCCTACTTTGCATAATGTTAGTTGGAATTTAATTAATGAGAACACTCTCAATCTATTTAGTCTGATATTTCCAACTGTTGGAAATTGCAATGTTGCTGTCTAAATAGTAGGCGATATATAAAGTAAATAGCCAAAAACATTCTCAATATAGCAAGAAAATTCTTGGCCTAATGATGTTATTTATGTTATCTGATTTAATGACCAGACCTCACTTCTTTATTTCTAGGTTGCTGGTTTCTTCCATTGTATCATTCTTTTACTGGCGCTGTATGTTGCTGGTCCGCTGATGTATGCCTTACCTAATGTAAGTTTAACCTTTCTGAATGGATTCCTCAATTCAGCTTTGAAAGTATACATCAAAATAGTTCATTCTTCATTTGTAGTGATGTTCTGATAAGCAGAAAACAGCCCGAATAACATTCTACAGGATTCATTTGTAGAGATTTTAGCCTAATAAATAAAAAAAAAATTCAACAGCCTGTTTTCTGAACTTGTATCCATGGATACCAATGAATTGATGGAAATCCAATGACTACTCATGTGTAAGTCTTTAAATATACCCTGTCCGATTTAACACTCCTAAATTACTTTCCGGGATGAAAAATATTTGATTTGAGCTGAGAACCCACCCTTCAAAGTTCAGAGATACTAGAATTTGAATTTTGAAATCTATTTATTTTCTCCATCTCAAAACCTCAAATTATTATCATCCCAGTGGTGGTTTGAAGCCTGAAAGCTGGATTTTGTTGCATCTTGGTCTGATTTTTTTAAGGGCAGCACCCAAGACAATCTGCCTCTGAATGTTTACATTCTTAGACATGTTTACCCCATTAATAAGAGGTTTTGATGGTCACATTTTGACTTTCCAAAGAAGAATTTTAGTTCAACACATTTAGAATTTTTGTCTCTTTAATATATATCAAGAACTTCAAACTTTTTTTCACCAAAGGTGGTAGATGAAGAAGAACGTTTTCATTTACAATATAATATATGATCATTTGTACTTATTTCAAACTGATGAATGTTTTTATTTTATTTTCAAGATATCTTTGCCATATGAATGACGGTGATTGCAAGCATTTTTTTTAACATGGTAGGCTGACAATTGGCTTAAGATTTTTTTTACTAATTTGGTGCCAAATCGAACCATACATCTTTGAGCATTATAGATAGACCTCTAGCCCTCCAGTATTACTGTATCAGAACTCTATTTAACCCTTTCATGACCAGTGTCATGACTGGAATTTCCTGAAATTTTGAGAAAACCATGTGCCAATGCATTCCCTTATACATGTGAGTCTTATAAATGTGAGAGAATACATTGGCCCAACAATATATACCTTGACCATGTAAGCAAGTGCATTCTCTTATATATGTGAGGCTCCCTATTGGAGACTTGCATATATAAGATAATACACTGGCATATGGTCTTTAATGCTGCACCAGCGGGGCTCCGGTCATGAAAGAGTTAAAAGTAATGTTCAGTTTTATCTAAGTCTTGTAGGTCGATTTAATTACAGGGTGCTCTTGCTGCTATAGTTATAGCCAATTTACGAGGACCCTTAATGAAGCTCTTTGACCTTAAGACATTGTGGAGGGGAAATAAATATGACTTTGTGAGTATACTTATTAAAGGCAATTGCAAATTGTGCTAGCTTATGTTACATCGCAGC
Source organism: Siphonodentalium dalli (assembly GCA_032622095.1). Taxonomy (NCBI): domain Eukaryota; kingdom Metazoa; phylum Mollusca; class Scaphopoda; order Gadilida; family Siphonodentaliidae; genus Siphonodentalium; species Siphonodentalium dalli. The sequence continues at coordinate 57,263,124 of CP136065.1, forward strand.
CCAGTTCCAACTTCCAGGCAAATTGTGCTAGCTTATGTTACATCGCAGCCCAGTTCCAACTTCCAGGGATCAATATAGGTTGATAAATGTGCTAAATGTTCTTATACGGCCTCTTTATTCCACAGAAAGACTAAATCAAGTGATCACTTTCAGAATGTTTGGGTCAGCTAGATACAAAAAAGAGCATTCCTTGTTAAGTCTGTGTCTGAAATGGTAGAATAAAGAGCGTATGTTTCACTTCTGTGTGAAAAAAACAGCTGGAAAATAGCTGTGACATTGGGAAGTATTTTTCATAGCATATGAATTCAGCATATAATTTAGAATTTTGAATGAGCCACTTATATATAACTCACACTTAGTCCACAAACCATATCAAAACTTTGCTGTTCTTATAAAAAATGTTACCGTTGTGTGATTACTTCGATGATTAATTAAGTTGTTAAATAGATAGTGACAATGAGCCCTTGAGTCTGAATCTGACGATGAGCCACTAATCAACATTACACACGAAGATGAACCACATTGCTACATCTTCTGAATAGCAAGTCTTGACATTGCCCCAGAATTCTGAAAATGTTCTAATGCCATAGCTACATCTCTCTAAATTTGGTCACACCCAACTTTGGTTGAAATAAGCAATCCAACTGTGACGATATTGCCTGATGATTGAACAAGTCAACTACCTTGGCAGAGAAGGCATTGCCGGATGGCGAAAATCATCTAGTGCTCACAATTGTGCCTAAACAATGTGATATACCGAACTGAGAGCTTTCTGATGAATGGCAAAAAGCCATATTTCCGACTAAATCCTGAAAAATTACCCATAATTATGCTGTGGTTAAGGAGTCGATTATTTAGGGCATTACTGTAAGTGACAACCACCTGTTTTAATAGTGTTCCATGAATTGACAGCTTACGGTTAAATTATTGTAACGGAAACTCAGATTTTGGAAATAAAAATATTATTCATAATTATTGTAAGGTGGCACTGAGATGACAAATGTTGTCCACCCCCGTGCTCCTCTAATACATCTCTCTTATTACATTGGAACTGATGAATTTGAATGGGAGATAATCCATGAGTTGAAATTTTAATAGAGACGTTTTTGAGCAGAAAATAAAACTTCTAAATTAAATCATGTCATAGCTGAATTCTTATGAAAATCATAAATACTATTGGAAATAGTTTGAAACAGACTACTAAGAGCTGATATACACAGAACGATACAAGTGTGATAATGGGTTTGTTCATGCCGGAAGATTGAACGAGAGACACACCCTTGAGTTCTATCCATCTGCAATGGCATAAGTGTTGTATTGACAAACACATTAACACAGGTGACGTTCTGTGTATATAACACGCCACACATCCTTGAATCAGACTTACAATGTTTATTGAGGCACATACAGGGCATTCTTTGTCGTGAATGATGAAGCTTTTATTTTATAGATACATGTTTGAAGTGGACGTCATTTACGTTGTGTGACGTCAACAGAATGCTTATACTACATGTGGGTCATACGGATTTGTAAATATGGCACAGCAGTAACACTAATTGTAGGAACACGCACGTAATAAATTGTTATCTGCATGGTACACTCATTAGTTTGTTATTTAAAATAGATTGGTTTTGATAGAAAAAAATTGTATGTCTTGAAAACCAGGCAGTGAGTCACTTTGAAGAAGTATTCCAATTTGGACAAACGGTACCTTTTCCTATAATTACAAAAATATGTGATAAAAACTTCAGGTTTCAGAAATGCCAGACCAGATTTTACTTCAGTGATATTGATGGACTAATTATATGTAAATTTTTTTTTGTAGAGTATATGGGTGGTGACATGTGTAACGACGGCTCTGGTAGAGGTAGATATTGGATTGGGAGCTGGACTTTTATTCTCATTAATCACAGTTGTGTTCAGAACGCAAAGGTGTGTTTTATTTTCAATGGAGGATCAGTATTTGATCTGGCTGATCCACAGGGGTTAATCGTCGTGAAAACAAAAAGTAATAAAAGTATGCCACTTTAATGCACATTTATAATAGTATTATTAAAGTGATGTGAAACACAAATAGAAATGGAGAATAATCTTGCTCAAAGTAGTTACTTTTACAAATATTATATCCAAATTGACAACGCACACCATCATTCTTATAAATTATTAAATGCAATGACTCTTGGTGGCGAAAAAGTTTGCGTCGGTTTATCGGCGATAGTTGTGTCCCGAATCGAGACGTAAATATTTACAAATGAGCGTAGTTCAGACGATGTTTTCTACGGAGTGGTGCCATCGATTTGTTTGAATTTTTCTGCGATGTTAGTAGAATGCTACATTCCTCCAGTTGGCACAGTGCCTGAGTACTAACTTATAAGTTTCACGCAACTGAACAAGTTCATAATATGTCTTTAAATGACATGTTATTTTGAACAAGTGCCTGTGCCCCAATCTTTGAATTCCATTTGCACCAGTCTATGGCTAAAACATCGGCCCTCATGTCACTGACATGTAAATCGTGGGTAGTGGGATTTGTAACAAATACAATTTTATCTCTTGCCTTATTTCTAATATTGTATATGGGATTTACGCTCTATAACCCTGTCATGACATAGCATTCTGAAATTTCACGAAAACCATGTGCCAATGCATTCTCTATTATATGCGAGTCTCCCATAGGGAGCCTCGCATATACAAGAGAATACATTGGCCTAATAATATTTACCTTGACCGTGTAAGCCAGTGCATTCTCATATATATGAGATGCTCTGGAGACTAGTATATATAGGAGAATGCACTGGCACAGGATCTTTAATGCTGCACCAGCGCAGCTCCCGTCATCAAAGGAATACAATGATTTGATTTTGTTTGTAAATTGTTTTCATTTTTATCTTAATCAACTGGAGTTAATGGAATTGATGAGAGCCATACACACATCTTAAAGGTCCCCATATAATCAGATTTCAATAACAACAACATTTTTAGAAATGCCGTTTCAGTTATCAGAATCGATTAATTGCCCAAAAATAATGCAAACCACAGTCAACTAGTATAAAATTGCCCGAAATGTGTTATTTATCAACATGTTGTTTGACAAAATTTGGCTTTATTATCAACACAAGGCCTCTTGATTTTAGAGTTATCCTTCTTCATCTGCAATTTGGTCTGAGACCATCGGCTCGTCGACTTTTTCTGGGCCACTAATAAGCCTCGATGGCTATCGATGGTGAAAAATAATAGATTTAAAAAATCAATATCTAATAACTCTGATCTTTGATAGGTGGGTTCCTCAACTCAAATCAAATATTTTTTAATTTTAATTTTAGGGTCAGTGTAGAAAAGATAGGTGAAGTAAACAAGACAGCAGTCTACCGACCAGATGATAAATACAAACAGGTAAAAGCTTATAAAATACAAACTACTCAGAACATTTTTTTTGGTGAGATGTACAAAGCTTGTGTATTAAACACATGTTTATCCAGGGCATGTTCATAAGAAAAACTCGTTGTTTTAGGCAACCCGTATCTGTTGATAAATCATCATCGCCTTGTAAGCCTGCATGTTGTGACTGTGTGATTAGAATACAGGGGTGTTTTCATTGACTGTATATGTAACTAAACCAGAAAACAAAATGCCTAAAGCGAAAAATAATGTGCAAAATCCAATATGAAAAGAGCATCTATTTTGCCATGTGACCCAACAGCAACATCGACTCAACAATATAAACTGTTAATCTCAATCCAAATCTAACACCCTATGTTATCAAATGATGATACTATCAAACAATTATGCCATAGCATGCAATTAGTTTATGAGAGGCCGTGAATACACACACAATACACAAAACATACTTAGCATGAGAATTGTTTGAGTATATGCCATGGATATGTGCGTGAGTATAACAAACAAGCTTCGTACATCTCGTGGTGTATATTTCGTGGGTGGTTCAATAAAACATGTTCATTCTTGGTGTATACAAATCTGTGTTCTTGGGTGTTCATGATTGACATGTTACTAAGACCTATCAGCACACAACAAATCGAACACTAGAAAACCTGGCCCAAAAAACACAGTGACGTCGTCATGTTCACTGAGGTTGAAAAAAGTTATGATCCATACCTGTGAACATGGCATCAATTTCTGGCCGGTTGTTGGCATTTGACACATCAAGTCTTGAAGTGCAGATCTCATTATGGCATTCTATAGTTTGCAAAAACCCAACAATGCAGATTCCAATACAGACTTTGGATACTTCGCAGTACACTTAATAGTTTTCAATTCTGGACAAAAAGACAACAAATTCCCTCACGTGATATTCAATCTCTGGGATATAATGCTGAAATGAACACAACTGGACCAAATTCATGTACTATGGGCAGAGGTGTGAAGAGCTTAATGGAAAAAAATGCAGTCAATTCATGTGAATCGATTACACCTAATCACTTGCCAGTACATTTGTTTATTGGAAACATTCATAACTTGCACTATTGTAAATATGAGAATATTAGTTTGTCTCTGTTCCACATGAAATAATCAACAAGTTTAGATCAGGATCTTCTAACGACAAACTTCAGATTCAGGACAATTTCAGGTGCTGTCAGTTATCAATGGTCAGCATGCGATCGTCTGATGTTCTCGCATATTGATAAAGGTGGATCATATATATTGACTCAACTTGTAAAGGGGGTAGCCAGAAGACGGACAAGCTGAACCATGACCCCCTCATTATATACAACAGCAAAACTTGTTTATATTCTGTTGTGTTTTGTCTATGCGTATATTAGAAATAAAAATATCCTATCTTATTCTATCCGTATACGATATATCAATCAGGTGACTATGAGTAGCTAACAGTGACTGAACTTTAGGAAAAGAAATTTTCCAAAGAAAGAAACCATCCAAATGAGATTGATGATAAGTATAATCTTGAGCATCTCATTACAATTTCAGGTAGATATTATATCAGGTGTGAGACTGATAAGATACGAAGCTCCGATTTACTATGCTAATGCTGACATGTTTGTTGAAAAGGTTTATGAAGCGGTGGATTTCAGTAACATCAATAAAATCAAGAAATTAAAGAATAAAGAATTATTGGTAAGGTGATCTGTTAGTAATACTGCTACTCTCTACCTGTTGACAAATTGAAGGTACTGAGTGGCATACTTACTCGTATTTTAAATTTAAATTTAATATTTCATGCATCCATCGGTGTGCAAATTTAAAACTGCGAAAAATACTATGACTCAGTGAGAGAAAGAGTCCAGTGAATATGACTGAGTGTAAATATACTAAATGATACATGGCTGGAGAACAATGCTTGTAATAAATACCCCGCTTCCAGATTGAAGTTAAATGCAGGTCTCCAAATATGCAAGACAGGCTGTGTCACACATTCAGTTAATTACAATGTCATCTCCACAACAAAACTACCAAAAAAATTGCATGATGATATTTCTGTACTCAGCAACCAACACAATTAATTTTGTGGATTTGTTTCTCAGCTGATTTCATTTCAACAATTGATATATATAACCAGTCAAATAACATACAGTAATGCCCTAAGTAATCGACTCCTTAACCACAGCAGAATTATGGGTAACTTTTCAGGATTTTGCCGGAAATATGGCTTGTTGCCATTCATCAATGCAACAAGCCATATTTCCGACTAAATCCTGAAAAGTTACCCATAATTCTGCTGTGGTTAAGAGTCGATTACTTAGGGCATTACTGTAAAGGTTGGACCAAGAGCAGTAGAAATAACCATATTCAGAACCAATACTCAACAGTTATCTTCTGCTTGATATGCATTTACATTGTGATGGTCTCTAAATCTACCACAGTGACAATGTAGAAATGAAACTGCATTAAAATAAAAGACTTTTACAAAAATATTTAAATACGAGTAAGGTACCGGCTTTGTCTGAAAAGACAAAATAATAAACTAGGACATTTGCATAATCATGAGCTATGTACACTGTACAGTAGAGGAACATATTATGGAAACATATTCCCGAAGCGGTTCATGAAGAGAGTGACTTATTTCCCAAGAAAAAAATAGTATTTTATAATTTACCACATGATTTTGTGTTTGAAAAACGACGAAATATGGAGATTTACCACATGATTTTGTGTATGGAAAAATGACGAAATATGAAGGGTTTTGCACATGTTCAAACTTAACTAACTGATTAAAGAAATAGCTTTCCTGACTGGTGAAGATTACACATACACCTCAATCTGGGAATCATAACATGGGAGTTTTTCACATGTGTACTGATCATAGACACTTTGAAAATGCCATCTCTAAATTGAACCCAGTTGCATAATAATTTAGCTCAAAATATTCTGTTTGTATTATATATGTATCGATCTATATAATCTTCTATATGGATTGCATTTCTAATAACCTGTCAATTGATCAGTTGCCGACAATGAAACCAGACCTACCCCTTTAACACTTTCATGATGGGAAATGCGCTGGTGCAGCATTAAAGATCCTGTGCCAGTGCATTCCTTTATATAGGGAGCCTCACATATATAAGAGAATACACTAGCTTACATGGTCAAGATAAATATTGTTAGGCCAATGTATTCTCTGATATATGCGAGGCTCCCTATGGGAGACTTGCATATATAAGAGAATGCATTGGCACAGGGTTTTCGCAAAACTTCAGGAAGCTCCCGTAATGAAAGGGTTAATAAATACAGTTTTTATAAATGACCATATTGCCATTTCAGGTGCAGTCGAATGGTTCAGGTAGTTACGAAATGAAGAAAAAGGGAGATGAAACCCCTAATCCAGTATTAAGGGCACTCATACTCGATCTCTCCTGTGTCAGCTTCATAGATCTGTCAGGGTCCAAAGCATTAAAACAGGTTTGCATATTCCATAAAAAAGAGCGCTCATTACACTGCATCCATGGAAAATATTGAAGTGTATCTCTTCCAGGCGCCATTTACAACATAATTTTAATAAAACCAGATTTAAGACTACAAATGGCTTTTTACAGATAAAATTGAATATTTGGGCATATTATTGGTTTATAAAACTATAATTAAGTGGTTTAATTCTGATGCAGCCGACCAGCATAATTCACAGTGAAATCTCTCATTCTCCCTCTTGGTATGCTCCAAACATTTTCGTGAGATTTTTATTCTAAAAATAACCCCATTTGCTGTCCCGAAAATCTTAAGAAATTCTAATTAAAATTTCCGGGCAAGTATCCTTGATTCATATTTATTTTATTTTTTTTATCCCAGAATCAATATAAAACTTGCAAGATATTAAATATCTTTTGGCCCAGACGACTTCCCCTCTTCCAACAACAAATTGCATGTCACTGAAATGATGTCACAATGAGCTTCAGCTATTACGTGCTGCCTCAAAACTTCGCTATTTTAATGGGAGTAGGGGAGCGGGTGTGCTTGGCGTGCATCAGTGTGGCCCTTTTGACCAATTAACTTTATAATATATATATATAATTATAAATATTTTTCCAGTCGATAGATCATCTTGTGTTCAGTGGTGTGTATATTGATGATCTCTAATTTGTCGCAATTCTATACGAAATTTATTAACCGAGTGCACTAAATTTGATTCGAGCCGAGTTTTAGCGAGACTTGAATCGAATTTAGAGCACGATGCCTGGGCGATGAATGGTGCATCTCGGTAAAGTTTGGCAAATGAGGCTCTTGAAACGCCTGGGGTTAAAACCAATTAATATTGATTTACTTATCACAACCGAAGAGGAACTATGTAGTTCCATTTTAAATATGTCTTATTATGTTGACAAAATCATTGAACCACCCTTTAATATCAACCATGCTTATCTCACTGTCAACACTATATAACCCAACACAAATCGAATATCATAATTATATTCTAATTAACATAATAATAAATTTCCGACATTGACATCAACATCATTGCGCTAAGCTCTTATGTCACTGTGCATGCCAATAATTCACATGTGGCTTACTAAAAAATATGAGGCTGGGTTTAGGGGCTAATTATGTGATAAATATAGGTCCAAGAATATTAAGGCATGTTTGCAGAATAAATTAAGTATTGTGTCTGTATATATATGAAATATCTACATAGTACTATAATCTCTACTTTTGAAATGTGTTTAGTTCCATGGATACTACTTATAATTATAATTATAGGTACTGGAGGAGTGCAAGATTCTTGACATTCAAGTTTACTTTGCTGGCTGTACAGGTATGTTCACAAATCACACCCATTAAACAGCATCTTATTTGGACGATTAGATGACAGCTGTAAGAATTCAACAGCCATCAATGGAATGAGCACTATACATACAACTAAGACCAATAACCCTCTCAGTACCAAGTTTTTGCCTGTAAAAGCTCCCTCTGAGCTGACATTTACCGGCATTTTGCTTGGGGTTCAGTTGAAACATTAACATTGTGGACCACTTACAAGGAAAGGGTGGTTGTTTACAGGTAATGTCCTTGTATGAAGGTAGATAATGATCTGCCAATAATATTTGTGTGGCCAGACTTGGAATTATTTGTGATCTATGGGTGACCTTGGCCTGCTACACCTAACAGCATAACCACTTATTTTGACCGATTTGGTCCAGTAACAACGTGGCCATCTACAGCAGAAAGGGTTAAAATAAGTACATGTGTTCTCAGAAAATTATATATTGAATACTGGATGACAGGCTAGGCTTTTTCCCCCCCTAGAATTCCAGAAGTAATGAATGTATGGATCATATTTTGGAATAAAAATTCTTATAGATAAATTTGCAAGATTTAATGTGCCCAACTTTGAGTGTTGAGGGAGGTGTAAGAGAACACAGTATGTTTATTTTTTAGCGTAATAAAAGATTTAACCCTTTGGTAGGTAGTGTTATTTATATTGTCATACGGTTGGTGGGTGGAACAAAATTTATGTCATTTACTGTTTAAGAAATGGATCTTGATTTGCTTGCGTTTCATAGAGTATGGATACAAGTTAGTCTGATATTTTGTGTGGAACGCGAGCCGAGTCGAACTGGCATTTGATAATTTATATACACATCACCAGCGAGTCGAGTGACAAAGTCAAATCATGTTACCAGGTGTTCAGCAGCATTAGATATTAAGTGCTAAAGGGCCAGCACGCAGATATTACAAGAAAATAGCACAATGTGCACATTTCTTAGCACATATCTCATTGATGTTGCTATTTAAATAAATCAAACTGGTCAAATCACTGCGACTTATTCTCCACGTATGATGTTAATGATGACATTGTGATTCCATTTATTTCAGATGGTGTTGTATCTTCTCTCAAAGCGTCTGGCTTCATGAAGGATTATAGTGAATTCATGTACATCACTGTTGAGAGGGCTGTGGAAAGTACTTTGTCATGACGTTTGGGAAAAATATTCTAAATTTGTTTATATCCCATTCCCAAATCTCAATTTTTTAAGACCATTTTTTTTGGTCTCTAAACCATCCAAAATCCAAATGCAATTTATACAAATAGACAAGGATTCAAAGATATGAAATTTCATCTTCCAACCTTAAGGAATATTAACACTTTCCATACTAAATACTCATTGACGAGTACTTCCCTTTGGAAATGTTTGTTGAACTTATTATCTGAACATTTCCCACCAATGAATAGAAATTCTTCTGCACTTTTATTATCTGTCATCTGCTTTTATTTCCTGAACATCCGTCAAAATGGATAATAGACCATTCCGATGAACACTTTTATTATCAGTACCATGTAAACAAGGAGGGTCTTTTCTTGGTCATTAAATGACTCACCAAAAATAAATAATCAAAAATCAATCTGTCTCCCACCTCAATTTTCCCCCAAAAAACAATATTAAGCTAGTTATTTCATATTTACGGCCTAATGTGTGAATTTGTATCCTATTGGTTTGAGAATATTAAACCAAATTAAATCATATTTAATCAATATTAATAAAAAAAAGGTTGTGGTTGTTTTCATCCTAATGGTTGGAAGATTGAATAAATCTTTGAAATTTTAAATTATTTTTCCTACAATTTTATACATATTTATGATACCATATTGATTTATATAAATTAATGTAATTTTAAAATGTACAAGACTTATTAAAAATACACATGATATATTTGTTTTGAACATTGTTTAAGAAATATTTGAATGCTATTAAATACATGTACTACTAAAACTGATAGTTATACCAATGGAAAGTCTCATGTATATGTTACCATGGAGATGCACACTTAATTTGCTTCAATCATAATAAGATCTTTCATTGGACAATTCTTTTTTTATATAAAATTGGATAAATACCAACATCCCATCCGATCTATGGACGGGACATTCTATGTAGCACTCTACACTGCCTTTTAGTGTTTCGACCTATTTTGTCAACCAATTTAGAAATTGGTGAACCCGCAAGGTCTCATCAGGAGAGAGCGGAATTAAGATTCCTCAAAGTAACTGAGGGATCAACACATATAGGTATGTGTGCATGGTAGATACAGACTGTCTCAAGACAGCTGAATTGAGCGATGGCCTTCAAGGCTTCGCGTGTTGTTCATAGTAACATGCCTATTATAATAGGCGTGAGTTATTGTGTCATTCGTTGTGAAATAGCAATAAGTCGGAAGCAACATTATGTGCAAGTTATCACAGACCCGAAGTTGTGTGGTCTGCACTTACTACTAATATCGCTGGTCAATATAACACGTGCTATGGTCAGCCCACCGTTCTTTGTGTAATACGGCAGTATAGCAAACACGTAATTTCATTGGTTCGTTAAGTGTGATTGACATGGCCACTGTGTAATAGCGTGGTAGCATTCGGTTCACATGTGCGCCAGATTAGTCCTGTCAAGTATCAGATCAAGGCAGTTCGCAGTTTCCTTTTGATCAATTAGACCAGATTGTTGTAATCTCTTGCAAGTGTTGTAAGATGTATCTGTATTGAGTAATCTACGTTTCAACCGGCTGTGTGTCGTTAAAAGCCAATATTTCAAGGATTCTGGCAGTCACATATCGTAAAGTACAAGAATTAAATAGTTAGTCCCTTAGCGGGTGTTTGATTCCCATGTAGGGGAGTTTTTAATGTAAGGATGGATAACTACGAACATCACGTCCGATCTTTGAACGAGACTGTCCATGTGTTTCCATTTTCAATGAGTAAATTATTCACTGCGCGTGTGTGCATATAGTAAGACATTATTCGTATCTCACATGAGTGAATTTTTAAAAACAATGTTCGAGTTGTTTTCATGTCTTATATAATGATGCACCAGTATGGTATTGTGTGCAAAATTATATCATTTATCAGTGGCATTGAGCAGGTGCTTCTTGGTTAAATTAGCACGTCGGTCATTGAGTGTCAATGTATGCAGGGCTGCCGATAATTCTTTCGGGTTATAGCCTGTTTTTTAGCTTTTGTTGAAACACGGAACAACGGTTCATAAATTCCGTGTCAGTAAATGAGTTACGTGGGTATCGAGTGATTAAATACTTAAGTAGTACACATTCGGTAAGAATGAGAGTCAGTATATATACACGTTTCCTATTGGAAAAGAGTTGCATACTTAGATATTATACATCTAATATGTAGGCAGGCATCCGAATTCAGGGATGTCATGTGTCATACCGTGTAGAAAGCATGATTAAATAGTTAAGTGGTTCCCACGTAGGGGAGTTTTTAATGTAAGGATGGATAACTACGAACATCACGTCCTATCTTTGAACGAGACTTTCCATGTGTTTCCATTTTCAATGAGTAAATTATTCACTGCGCGTTTGTGCATATTGTTAGGACATTGTTCGTATCACACATGAGTGATTTTGTTTAAAACAATGTTCGAGTTGTTTTGTAACACGTCTTATATTATGATGCACCAGTATGGTATTGTGTGCAAATTTATATGATTTATCAGTGGCATTGAGCAGGTGCTTCTTGGTTAAATTAGCACGTCGGTCATTGAGTGTCAATGTCTGCAGGGCCGCCGATAATTATTTCGGGTAATAGCCTGTTTTTTAAGCTTTTGTTGAAACCCGGAACAACGGTTCATAAATTCCGTTTCAGTAAATGAATTACGTGGGTATCGAGTGATTAAATACTTAATTAGTACACATTCGGTAAGAATGAGAGTCAGTATATATACACGTTTCCTATTGGAAAAGAGTTGTATACTTAGATATCATACATCTAATATGTAGACAGGCATCCATGTTCAGGGATGTCATGGTGTCATACCGTGTAGAAAGCATGTTTAATATTTAAGTGGTTCACATTAGGTAAGAATGAGATTTTTATATAAAATTGGATGAATACCACTTTAATGAGTATTCTGAGCCCGGAATTTATAGATTCCATCGTGCTGCTTATATTATTAGAGCAGTCGGTCGTGTCACGCCCAAGTTTTGCACTTTGAGTCAAATGAGTTAGTAATGTGACAGTCATAGTTTAAACCAGCATAGTTTATGCCTATTTGTTGCATTTTAGATGCAGATTTCTTCTGTATTTGCATATTATATGCAACCTAGAATGGCTTGACCTGTCTTTACAACAGCGCTTACTAGGGCCGACACGTTGAGTGTGAAGTATATAAGTTTTCCTATATATGCTATATACCCAGAACACATGTGGTCTGGAAGGAATTGGTTTAGTCTAGTTCAAACTGTTCCATGACAGAATCAACATGTGGTGGACATTGTGCCCTGTGTAACTTTAATGATAGGAAATTGATATCCCTACTCTATAGGAGTTGGTGATTAATGACGTGTCGATGTTTTGACACACCAATCATATACATTTCCAGATAAATTTGTGTATAGTACGCCATATTTGATGGCATTTGGTATTACATGTATATGTTAATTCCAAAATAGCGTGTAAGAGCATAGAACACACCGCTCTCCATGGATATATGGTTTGAGATAATGGTGCATTCCAGTTGGCTCGCATGTGTATATAATAATCAAGCAAGACAGAGCATAATATCAAATAATATTAGTGGGCTCTATATGTGTCTTACAGATAAGTTGAGCGTGTTACCCAATGAATTTCCCAAATAAATGGATGAATTCAATTTGAATATCAGTGGGCCCTCGTTTAAATACAAAGCACACGCATTGCTAGTTGGATATGTTTGCCATTTTGATAGCTAGAGTAGACCAATTTTAGCAGGTCACTTGAGTTTGTGATTTTTCAGGTTTGTGGATGAAGAGTTTATACTTCGAGACACTATTGTCTCAGTACATTAACATGTACAATTGGTTTTAACACTATTTATCGTGTGTAATCATGGGAAGATTTCAATCTTCTAATTGCTATGAATTTATTCATTTAGTTTATCTTTTGTGTATATATAATGCACACTTCTTGCTAGTTCGAAATGTAGGCAGGCATCCATATTACGGGATGTCATTGTGTCCTATCGTGTAGAAAGCATGATTAAGTAGTTAAGTGGTACACATTCAGTTTGAATGAGAATCAGTATATATACACGTTTCCTATTGGAAAACAGTTGCATACTTAGATATTATACATCTAATATGTAGGCAAGCATCCAAATTAAGGGATGTCATGGTGTCACACCGTGTAGAAAGCATGATTACATAGTAGAGTAGAACACATTCGGTTGGAATGTAAGTCAGTATATATACACGTTTCCTATTGGAAACACTTGCATACTTAGATAGTATACATATACTATGTATATAGGCAGGCATCCACGTTCATTGATGTCATGGTGTAATATCGTGTATAGAGCACGATTAAATAGTTAAGTAGTACACATTCTGTTTGAATGAGAGTAAGTATATATACACGTAGCATGTAGGAAAACAGTTGCATACCTATATAGTATGCACATAATATGTAGACAGGCATCCTAGTTCAGGGATGTCCTGGTCACATAGCGTGTAGAAAAGATGATTATATAGTTAAGTAGTACACATTCAGTTAGAATGTGAGTAAGTATATATACACACGTTTCCTATTTGAAAACAGTTGCATACTTAGATATTATGCATCTGATATGTTGGCAGGCATCCATGTTCATGGATGTCATGGTGTCATACCGTCATAGAAAGCATGATTAAATAGTTAAGTAGTACACATTCGTTAAGAATGAGAGTCATTATATATACACGTTTCCTATTGGAAAACAGTTGCATATTTAGATATTACGCATCTGATATGTAGACAGGCCTCCATGTTCAGGGGTGTCATGGTGTCATATCGTGTAGAAAGCATGATTAAATAGTTAAGTAGTACACGATTCAGTTATTGACGTTTAATTGGACGATAAATGAACGATAAACTAATACGGTGTTTATTGTATATAAAACTCCTTACCGTGCTCGTAAATAGTCTGTAAGAAGAAAAATTTTGTTGACTTTTTTCCTCGAGTCAACATTAGTCCACAACATAGTGTTTCATCGTCAAAAAAACTACGGAAACTGTCATTGGTCAGCGTGGTGCATAACGTTAAATTTGATTGGCTATTAAATTGGGATATGTTAATCAAATGGAAAAACCCATTAGCTATATTTAGCCTACGTATAGCTCTGATGATGACAGTTTTAGATTGTAATATTTTTGGATAAATATCTCAACAATTATCGTACCTTCACTTTTAATAAAGTGGCAACAACATATTAATGATAACATCAACCGAAGTAATAACTAACATGCGAAGAAACGTTTAAATATTACGGAATAGAAGTTTCCGGTAAAAAATAAATAAATTCGTTTCAGCGAATTCCTATGTTTATAGCAAAGTATTTCAGTTTGTTATTTCCTCCGACGCCATTATTTTCACCTTAGACACAGCGAGGCAGAGCAGGGAACTGTTTGGTTTGTTTATTTGCAGAATCTAACTTCTTAGAATCCAGGGGCTATTATACGATATTGCCATCTTTTTCTTAGATATGATCTTTGTGTTTGTTGAATTTGGGTTCGAAAAAATAGATTTTAAAAACTTCTACAAATTTCACATTTTGAATTTCTAACATAATCTACCATGAATTATACTCTTCATTGAAGAGTCTTCAAATGTTGCATCCATGGGTTTGATTACTGTGAATACTAATAAAAGTGAACATAAACCTCTATTTTGGACTCCATTAAATTTGGGGAAAATTGGGTTAGCAAAGTCCTTAAATAGTTGGAAATTTCATCTGGTACCTGGCAGGCTGACAGTGACCAGGTGACAAAGCAGTTGTTGGAAATTCCAAATTAAGTGGGCCTTTCTGGGCCTTTAATGCCTTTAAGAGTGCCAGCCTGTGAATAAGTGTCAATTTGTTTGCCCGGGTTGATGAGGATGTGTGGTTTTCATTTCTACTCAAATGTTACGACAACAAATTTCCAACAAGTGTTTGTATTTTGTGGTAAAAATGTGATGTTGCATGTTGTATTGATGGTATTCCTTTATTCCATATTTTAAAATTCCCTGTTACTTGACCCTTTCATGATGGGAGCTGCGCTGGTGCAGCGTTAAATATCCTGTGCCAGTGCATTCTCTTATATATGCGAGTTTCCCATAAGGAGCCTTTGCATATATAAGATAATGAACTGGCTTACAAGATTACAGTAAATATTGTTAGGTCAATGTATCCTCTTATATATGCGAGTCTCCCATAAGAGAATGCATTGGCACAGGGTTTTCTCAAAACTTCAGGACGCTCCAGTCATGGAAGGGTTAACATATTTCTTACTATACAATCAGGGACATGGCTATCCCCCCCTCTCCTCAACTTTGGTCAAAATTTTAAACAGTTAGAAATTTCATGCCTCACACACCACCTGTTGTAAATTTTACACCACATATAGGTTGTAATTGTTGTCAATATTTGATTTTCCAACCAATAATTAGTGGGGAATTTGTTGTTTTTAGACCAAAGGAGCATTTTATTGAAATTGCTATCAGTGAGTTGAAAATTTTCTAACATTAGGGGGGCGTCTAGTTGAGGTTCCACTTTGATAATCCAACCTAAAAGGGGTGGGTGCAAACTTTGCATTGAATGGTATTTCGCAAACATGGGAGTTTGGTCTGGTTCAAATGGGACTGTGCAGTTGGAAATTTGAATGTGGAGACCCCCCCATAGAGAAACTCTAGCCACATCCCTGTATACAATGTAATAGATGTTCATATCTGGTGTTTTAATGCAACTATTATGATGCAGTCAATGGGAAGTGGTCTAACTGGGAGGAGACGGAATGTCTCGTGACCTGTGGGCGTGGTTACTATGTGCGCACTCGGACCTGCACCAACCCACCACCGTATAATGGGGGCGAACAGTGCGAAGGAAAATCGATGCAGATGGAGATTTGCTGGAAGCCAGACTGTCCAGGTGAGTCCAATCTACATGATAGAGTTATCTCCCTCACTATGTTTGACCAAGCCAAGCTGCCCAGGTAAGCACAAACTACACAATGTGGTTCTCACTATATGTTCGATCAAGCCAAGCTGCCCAGGTGAGCGCAAACTACAGTAATGCCCTAAATAATCGACTCCTTAACCACAGCAGAATTATGGGTAACTTTTCAGGATTCAGTCAGAAATATGGCTTAATACCATTCATCGGAAAGCTCTCACTGATGAATGGCAACAAGCCATATTTCCGACTAAATCCTGAAACATTACCCATAATTCTGCTGTGGTTAAGGAGTCGATTATTTAGAGCATTACTGTACATGATGGAGTTGTCTCTAGTGATGTTCACCCATTAGTCACCTCGATTATGCATCTTATCTTCTGAAAATTAAGGGGATATAGAAACTGAACAGAAAAAAAAAACGTAACTAAAACAATGTTAATTTGAGAATATAGGTACTTCACACAAATTGAGACCTAAGCAGAATGAGGTCCCCAGAGGGTGAATTTAGTTATTCTAGCTCAATGTGTGGTGTACTAGCATCACTAAATTAATGCACCCTCTGGGGACCTTAGAGCCCGAAGCCGCCATCGCACGCCGCCGCCGCCAGCCATAATGGCCACAAGCCGCCGCCAGCCATATTATTTCTAACGCCAGCCACATTTAAAAATCTCCGCCGCCGGAATTGTAAAATGGCTGAGCCGTGTGCATAGGCTTATATGTCAAACATTACTGTACTGTGAATCGCAAAGAACTGAACCGCATTGCCTAATATTGGCATACTCGCATGGACACGGCATGGTTGTTATATTATCAGAACACCTGGCCCCTTAATGTGGAATAGACTCCCAATGCATGCTTTCATATAACTAAATGGGCGCATCCATTCGGTATTGAAAGGGTTAAAATATAAATTGTTTATATTGATAACACCCAGTCTCAGACACCACTGGCATTTGTCAATATATACACATAAGACTAGAAAATAGTTTGAAATATTATATATCATTACTATCGGGTTCATCATTCAATGATGCATGCATATATCGCAAGATGGCAGTGATGATAGCAGTCTGAAGTCGACAGAAGTCCCAATAATAATAATGTAACTACTTATACCGATTAGATGGGAAACTACATAGTATATCCATGCCAGTCCTTCTTGAATTTTCGCTATAATGGAAAAGCCCAACATCAAAAGATTACGTGTGGTCTGGAATTCTACAAACGCAAAAAAAAACGGCGTCTATAACCGGTAACAGGCGATTAGGAACATTTCGGAAACTAAAATACGCTGAATGATAACATCTCAGCCGGCTGAGCCGCCATATTTCGTCAGCCACGAACGACGTGACTGAGCCGGCTTAGCTAGCTAACCAGCCACGAAAATCGGTTGAGCCAGCCATGAAAACTATTTGTCGTGGCTTCGGGGTCTAGGGGACCTCATTCAAGGCTTGCCTGACTATCAATACTGAAACGAGCCGTCTAATCTCTGCATAACCGTAATGTTGGAACCTTCCGACAAATCATGCCACAGAATGTGCAACTATATAGTAAAGTTGAATTATCAAACAACACTAATCTCATTTCTCCTGTTAATTTACAGTTGACGGAGGTTGGTCTGGTTGGAATGATGGTAGCTGTTCTAGAACGTGTGGCTTAGGGAAGCAGAGACGGAGCAGAACGTGTACACAACCGGCACCAGCATTCGGTGGGAAAGATTGTCCAGATTTACATTCAGATATAGTGCTCTGTGAACTGTCATCATGTCCAGGTAACACACCTACCATTCACACGCATACCTCTTTGACTGACATATCTCCATCACAACTGTATCAGTGTATCGTCCCCTTCTCTGTCTTTCTATGTTATGTCGAGGTTGGATAGGAATGCATATATTAATCAATTAATTCAGACTATATACTATGAATATAGCCCAATGTCAAATACATGTATATGATCCCCAATAATGGAAATAGATTTTTTTAATGTCCTACAATAGTCTTCTTCACAAATCAAGTGTGGCTTTTTCATGTTTTAGACAGGTACTAGTAGTTGTTCTTTTGTTTGTACATTATGACTCTTAGCGTCAATGCTTTTGATTCTTTTGTTTGTACATTATGACTCTTAGCGTCAATGCTTTTGATTCTTTTGTTTGTACATTATGACTCTTAGCGTCAATGTTTTTTATTCTCATGTTTATGTACAATGTACAGTAAAGCCCTAAATAATCGACTCCTTAACCACAGCAGAATTATGGGTAACTTTTCAGGATTTAGTCGGAAATATGGCTTGTTGCCATTCATCGGAAAGCTCTCAGTGAGAGCATCGGAAAGCTCTCAGTGAGAGCTTTCCGATGAATGGCAACAAGCCATATTTCCGACTAAATCCTGAAAAGTTACCCATAATTCTGCTGTGGTTAAGGAGTCGATTATTTAGGGCATTACTGTATAAACTGTGATAAATTCCAGTTGATGGTTCTTGGTCAGAATGGATCTACAGTACGTGCAGTTTTAGTTGCGGACAGGGAATCCAGCTCCGAACTAGATCATACAACAGCCCCGCACCAATCAATGGAGATAATTATTACCATGGTAACCACACTGAGATGATTGATTGCTGGAATATGCCGTGTCCAGGTATTTATCAAATCCTAATAAATTTTTTACGGTGATTGAATTAACTGTCTATTCACTACTATTTTATAGGGATGCATGCAGGCGATTTTTTTATGAAACCAACTTTACTTCTTGATAAGGTTCTATAAAATAAAACAATTGGAACGACAAGAGGAACATAAGAGACACTATCTTGTTTGATTCATTGAATTTTCTAACCACATCCAGTAATGCCCTAAATAATCGACTCCTTAACCACAGCAGAAATATGGGTAATTTTTCTTGACTTAGTCGGAAATATGGCTTGTTGCCATTCATCGGAAAGCTCTCACTAAGACTGAGCTAAAACAAAAGTCTATACAGCTGGTTGGTGCGTACACCATTGGCAGATCTCTTGTCATAGTAGTTATTTACAATAATAGAAATAGATAGATATATAGCTACTTTTACCGGAGTTCACAAGTCTAAAAATATCAAAGCTCTGCCTACAGCTTTCTGGCAGTGTTCCAATGAATATTTACGGAAAACTTACAGTCTGAGGTAAACATTATCCAAGATAACCAATGCTCCCCCTTTGCAACAAACTTGGGGTAATTATAGTCGCCACATTTTGTTACTAATTAAGTGCTATAGTTTCTCAGTGAAATCAATAGTTTGATTAATATGTACCCTTGTGTATGGAATACTGAAACAAGCCATCTGATCTCTGTACCGCCGAAATGTAATGTTGGCACCTCCCGACAAATTATGCAGATCAAGTCTTCTTGGTCCACAATTCAGCTTGGGATATTGGTTGGGTTCAGCTTGGGATATCGGTTGGGTTCAGCTTGGGATATCGGTTGGGTTCAGCTTGGGATATCGGTTGGGTTCAGCTTGGGATATCGGTTGGGTTCAGCTTGGGATATTGGTTGGGTTCAGCTTTGGATATCGGTTGGGTTGATACTGTTTTTGGACTGATTCCCATCCCGTTACTCTTCTATAACAACGTTACGTGGGCGGGAGTTATCTTGCTTGTATGTCTCAAACATGAGTATATCAGAGGTCCTTTGAATGTCAAAGCAATGATATTTATAAGTAAAAAAGTGTTTATTTCCAGAGAATTTTATTTAGAATATGTATGTGAACAATATATTAAACGATCGTGTCATCACTTTACCTTTTTCTATCACTGTAAATTATATATCATTTTGAAGTCAGATCAATCACGGACATGTCAGATAATTAATAAATGCAGTACATCTTTTCAATGAAAGTCTTTTTGATGAGTAACGGGATGGACTCGTTCCAAAACAGCATCAACCCAACCGATATCCCAAGCTATTGTGGACCAAGAAGACTTGGTCTACAAATCATACAGAATGTGCACTTTAGAATCAACTATATTATAGTTGAATTACGATTACGCATACATATATCTAACAACACTAATTTCATTTCTCCTGTTAATTTACAGTTGACGGAGGTTGGTCTGGTTGGAATGATGGTAGCTGTTCTACAACATGTGGCTTAGGGAAGCAGAGACGGAGCAGAATGTGTACACAACCAACACCGGCATTCGGCGGAAAAGATTGCCCGGACTCAGGATCAGATGTGGCGCTCTGTGAACATTCATCATGTCCAGGTAACACACCTACAATTGCATAACTGACCATTGTATGCATGTACATGGACTTTTACATCATAATCTTTAGCCAGGACAATGTTGGGAATATACACATGAAAGGACAAACTCTGCTACATGTTGGAATTCTTTCTGTTGTGTACAAGTAAGCCCTTAATCAAGGACCAGCATAGAAGGCGACTTGGGACACATCTTCTCCCTAAAATGTGCCATTTATCCCTATGTTAGTCCTAGGGAGAAGTGACTTCTATCTCATATACCAGTATGCATATGTCCAGATAGCATATTTAAAGTGTACTTCCTTATTCTAATGGTGTATTTAGTGAATTTTACTCATTATAATGTTTTTATAAATAGACTCTTATGTTGGATAATACTGTATCACTTCTCCCTGACTATAGTCCACTTCTGCCTAATAAACATTTGAAATTTCTAAACTGGTCCCTGAGTCCTTCATATAACATGGTTAATTTCTCTGTGGTTTAACAGCTTTGGTCAGCATAAACAAAAACACCATATTTGTCCTCTCTTCCTCGAACATTAGTGTGGGTATGAAAATTCAATTACTTGGGTATTCCTCTACAGTATAGTATCTGTCAGACTTGGGTTGATACTGTTTTTGGACTGAGTCCCATCCCATTACTCTTCTATAACAGACTTTCCGCCCAGAATCATGGGACGGAGTTATCTTGCTTGTATGTCTTTGGTTTAGGTTATATGGATGCTTGGCATATTTGAACATAGAGTGGAGCCTTCCCAAGAATGATGATATCAAACATGAGTATATCACAGTTCCGTTGAATGTCAAAGTAATGATAATTATAAGTAAACAATGATGATTAATCACATTCAGTGATTCATGTGAACGCCTGGGCTCCACGTGTAAATGCAGTGTGTATCTTCAATGAAAGTCTGTTATAGAAGAGAGAGTAACAGGACGGGACTCTGTCCAAAACAGCATCAACCCAATGATATCCCAAACTGTTGTGGACAGAGAAAACTTGTTCTACAAATCATGGAGAATGTGAGCTTTCGAGACAACTACATGTATATTAAAGTGTAAAGTTCTCCTATTAATTTACAGTTGACGGAGGTTGGTCTGTTTGGAATGATGGTAGCTGTTTTACAACGTGTGGCTTAGGGAAGCAGAGACGGAGCAGAACGTGTACACAACCGACACCAGCATTCGGCAGGAAAGATTGCCCGGATTTAGATTCAGATATAGCGCTCTGTGAACAGTCATCATGTCCAGGTAACACACTTACATGTACCAATCACACACATACCTCTCTGGTGGCACACCCCCCCCCCCCCCCCCCCCCCCCCCCCCCCCCCCCCCTCATGACTATATCGTCTGCCTCTCTGTCTAAATAACAATTTTTTGTCTCCCGAAAATTTATTTTTGGAGGACTATAGAAACGGGCTCTGTCCGTCCGTCACATTTTTGAGTACCTTCATGGTGTAATCATTGCCCCCTACAGATTTCATCCCAGAGATTTGAAACTTCAGAATATTGTTGCCCATATATTGAAGATATGCAACATGTATATAGATGACGGAAAAATTATTTTTTGACAGAGTTATTAACATTTTTCGACTTAGAAAATTTCAACATTTTTTATAATTTTCTGTATGAGGGTACCTTCATGGTGTAATCAACTCCTCCTACAGTTTTTATCCTAGAGATTTGAAACTTCAGAATATTGTTGCCCATATATTGAAGATGTGCAACATGTATATAGATGACGGAAAACTTATTTTTTGACAGAGTTATTAACATTTATCGACTTAGAAAATTTCAACATTTTTTTTAATTTCTTTAACAAAGCGGCATCGACTTGCCACGTTTTCGGGGGACACTGTGGTCGGCTGACCTTTTATTCTGTGTTATGTCGAGGATGGATAGGATTGAATATTAATTAATTATTATATTCAGACCATACTGTGAATATACATGTATCTTGATGCCAGAATATAGTCTTTACAGGGATTTAACTTTAAACGAGTGTGGCCTTTTCATGTTTGCTGCCCATTTGAAAATCCTATTTCTCTGATTCTGCAGACATATTCCAAGTCCATGCCAAACATTGTGGAAGATAAATCCTCAAAACACAATACCAGCTGTACAATTGAACAACTTGACTGTAATTAATCGTTCGCGCAGGACAACAGTCGTACCAAGCCTGAGTTTAGTGTGCCTGTCATTTGCAGAATGAGGTCCCCAGAGGGTGAATTTAGTGATGCTATCCCTTACAGTGGGCTAGCATCACCAAATTCACCCTCTGGGGACCTAATTCTGCATGGTCTCCTCTGCTATGGGAGACGTAGACTCAGATTGAAGTTCCCAAATGGTGAATATTGTGATGTACACCCATTGGTAACCTCGATTATGCAATGTGTCGCCTGCCAATTTGATGATATAGAGAAACTAAACTAAAAAAGAACTAGAATCTATGTGAAGAAGTTTATATAGAAATTCGTAATAAAGAAACTTTCCAGAGAAGATGAGGCCTAAGCAGAATGAGATCCCCCAGAGGGTGAATTAGTGATGTTAGCCCTCTATGTGGGATTACGTCACTAAATTCACCCTATGGGGACCTCATTCTGCAAATGACAGGCATACTAAACTAAGGCATGGGTCGTACATGTTTGATACACATAATGGATTTTTCTGGATATGTTCAGATTATTTGAACACCACGAACATGACAACTTTAGAAAAAATAACGGTAGTTTTCTTAACCCTTTGAGTGCCAGGTCGATTTTTGTATCAACCCATATACCCTGTGCCAATGCATTCTCTTATATATGCGAGTCGACCATAGGTCGCCTCGCATATATAAGAGAATGCATTGGCCTAACATTTTTTTTTTTTTTTACAATTTTAATAATTTATTCTTATATTCTTTAACAGACTTATTTTGTAGGTTTAGGGCCGATGAGATCGGCCCCTGGCACTCAAAGGGTTAACAGCATCAGTTTGCCCTAACAGCATCATAGCAATTTAGCATGACGACTTGACCAGGGGTGGCATTCTTTGTTATATAGGAATAAGTCCTTTTATATGATGATTATTTTAGACATGTTGCTGTTCTTTCGTTTGTACATTATGACTATTAGCGTCAACGCTATTGATTTTTTCCATGGTTATGTACAATGTACAGTAATGCCCTAAATAATCGACTCCTTAACCACAGCAGAATTATGGGTAACTTTTCAGGATTTATTCGGAAATATGGCTTGTTGCCATTCAGTGAGAGCTTTCCGATGAATGGCAACAAGCCATATTTCCGACTAAATCCTGATAAGTTACCCATAATTCTGCTGTGGTTAAGGAGTCGATTATTTAGGACATCACTGTATAAGCTGTGATAAATTCCAGTTGATGGTTCTTGGTCGGAATGGTCCTACAGTACATGCAGTGTTAGTTGCGGTCATGGCATCCAGATTTGGAGTAGATCATGCAGCAGACCCATACCAAGTCACGGAGGGAATTACTGTC
Organism: Siphonodentalium dalli; assembly: GCA_032622095.1. NCBI lineage: Eukaryota > Metazoa > Mollusca > Scaphopoda > Gadilida > Siphonodentaliidae > Siphonodentalium > Siphonodentalium dalli. The sequence continues at coordinate 57,287,221 of CP136065.1, forward strand.
AGGGGAACCATACTGAGATGATAGATTGCCGGAATACTCTGTGTCCAGGTGTAGTATTGACTCCAAATAAATCATTAACCATTTCTATGCTAAATATTCATTGACGAGTTATCGAGTTATCCCTTAGGAAATGTTCAGATAATAAGTTAAAAAAATTACCATATTATCTCAATATTTCCATCCAATGAATATGAATCCTTCAGCACTTTCCGTTATCTGTCGTCTTCTTTTATTAAATGAACACCCCTCCAGATGAATAATAGACCATTCTAATGTATGCTTTTATAACTGATGGGAGAATCCATTCAGTATGGAAAGGGTTAAGATGGCTATAGATGTAATTAGTGATCCAAATAGATGTTTTCATGAAACCAACTTTACTTGTTAAGTTCTTCTAAAATAAAACAATTGGAGGGAGAGGAATGGCCAGAAAGACTCTAGATTGTTTGATAAGAGTAATGGCCCTTTGTTTGATATTAAAGGTACTCAATCCGATCAGACGCTCCTAAATTACTATTTCTTTGGCTTCGGGGGTAAACAATATTTGATTCGAGTTGAGGAACCTACCCATCAAAGCTCAGAGTGATCAGATATCAATTTTTGAAGTTTATTATTTCTATTGTTTTTGGGTCATAAGCAAGAGGAAGATTGAGGTCGAACGGACGGTCTTGCAGATAAAGGTGGATAACTCTAAAATCAAGTGGTTATTATTTCCACTTGATTTTAGAGTTTGGCAAAACTTTTTTTCACCATAAATGGAGAAATCTAATTCAAAAGTGCTGAAAGATCGATTAAGTTAGCCGACGAAATATAGCCATTTTTTGCACACACAGGTTTTGTACTTCGGATACATCATACGATGACAACCCAAATTTATTTTGTAAGGGGAGCATTGATTGAATGGTGATGGTTGTTCAAAGGTGATTACTAATCGTCAAAAACCTCTGCCCTGGTTATATCATATGTTGTTGATTAGGTGGTCCGAGTCTGTAAGATGAAATACATAAATGCAATGTCCTATAATTTGATGTACCAGCGATGGCATGTCAGTTACGTAATGAGTTTTAAACAGCCTCCCGTCTTATAACAACTGGGCTTCACACCATAAAGGTTATTAATACAACAATAGGTATTCAACAGTTATCACCTCATGATAATAAGCATATAATTTATAAATATAATTTAGTCACCAACTGTGAGCCCATTTGACCAATTTTTTGTTTCATTTGGCCACTAAAAATTTCATTTGGCCAGAAGATTTTTTGGTCCAGCGCAAACACTGGAAACAAGCCATTTGATCTCTACACCACCGTAATGTTAGCACCTTCCGAAAAATCACGCAGAATGTGCATTTAGAGACAACTGTATTAAAGTTGAATTACGATTATACATACATCTATCAAACGACACTAATCTCATTTCTCCTGTTAATTTACAGTTGACGGAGGTTGGTCTGGTTGGAATGATGGTAGCTGTTCTACAACGTGTGGCTTAGGGAAGCAGCGACGGAGCAGAACGTGTACACAACCGGCACCAGTATTCGGTGGGAAAGATTGTCCAGATTCAGATTCAGATATAGCGCTCTGTGAACAGTCATCATGTCCAGGTAACACACCTACCATTCACACCCATACCTCTTCAGCTGGCACACCCCCTCATAAATGTATCGTCCCCTTCTCTGTCTAAATAACAGTTTTTTCTGTGTTAAGTATCATAAATTAATAAATCAAGGATGGATAGGAATGCATGTTAATTAATTCAGACTATAGATACTGTGAATATAGCCAGATGGCAAATATATGATCCCCAATAACGGAAATAGATTTTAATGTTTACCCATACCATAGTATGGTAAACATAGTGTCGTTGTCCGGATTGACCACTCGTCGTTCGTCCCTCTGTCTGTCTGTCTGTAGACACTTTACGAGTAATGCGATAACTCAAACATTTTCTATCCGATCGGAACCAAATTTTGTGTATGGGTTAATCAGCCCAAAATACAGATCGAGTTCGAATTTGATCCGAGTTTTTGTTACAGAGTTATGGCCCTTTTTCGACTTAGAATTAACGCATTCTGCCATAACTCAAACATTTGTTAGCTGATTGGAACCAAATTTGGTATGTGAGTTTCGAATATGGGTTTGATCCGATTTATTTTAAAGGAGTTATGACCCTTTTTTTTTTTAATTGGAAAAAAATAGATTTTTTTTAGATTTATTTTTAACTTTTATAATAATAATAAAAAAAATGTCATTGACTCTTTCATATGTTTTCATTTAGATATTGATGATTATGATACAAGTTGATAAAAAGGTTCCCAATGTGTCCCTTTAAATATTTAGTAATGAACCCATAAATTAATAGTGTTAAGGTGCCATTACATGACCTGAGCCATTTTTGCATACAGCACTGATCCCCCATTAATATCAAGTAGCAGTTAAATAACAGAATTCCTCCTGATATCTGATAATAAACACATGTGTAGTTCACAATATTGGAGTGTACTATATAGACTGCCACTGGTTAATAGAATGTTATTTATTTGGTGATAGACTGTATCCCACAGACCATTTAATTATGATGGACAGTCTGTGAAAGATTTCCTGATAATACAGTGCTTTTAAAAGTTTGCTGGATGCTGTATTGCACAGCTGAATATATGACTCTACAAATGGTCTGACGTCATTATAAATGTTATTGTATTAATAGAGATGCCAGCATCAATATAAACAATGTCTGTGATTTGTTGACAGCTCTGCTATATAATTGATATTAATGGGTCAGCAGTGAGGTGTCTTTATCTTGATCGGTGTTGTTGGTAGAATTTGAGATATTATCATTGTAAACTTAAATTGGACTCTCTTAACCCAAGTATTCCATGTCCAGGTCACCTTTTTCACATTTAACCCAAGGCTGTGGTGGTGCAGCATTACAGATCCGTACCAGTGCATTCTCTTATATAAATGCGAGTGCCCATAAATTCCAATAATTTGTTTTATGTACATTTGTCTATAATAGTACATAACAGTATACTCTATAATTCAACATCAAAACTCTCATTTATGATTCCGATCATAGTAATTTACTATCGCCAAGGGATGGGTTAACATCTGCCGATCTTGATCGGCCTCTCGTTTAATTCCTAGATGGTCTTCACAAGGGTTTAAGCGAGTGTGGATATTTTGTCTGCTGCCCATTTGATAACACCATTTCACTGATTCTGCTGACATATTCCAAGTCCATGCTGATAAACACAATGCCGCATAACTGACCCTTGTATGCATGTACATGGACTGTTACATCATAATCTTTAGTCACGACATTGGTCATACCTATTGGGAATATACATGAAACCAACTTTACTTCTTGATTTTGAATGTTTTATATATTTATTTCAAATGGTTTCAAAGTTTCGAGGGACAGCCAGATTTCGCGCTGCACTGAAAAATCTTCTGGCCATAAAAGTGCAAATGAAATTTTTAGTGGCAAATAAAAAAAAATGGTCAAATGTTTTTGGCCAAATTAAAAAAAACTATATCGTGTAGCTTACACCATGTATTCCAACTAATCAAGTAATGGGCTGTGTTAGTTATCATCGCTATTTTCGCTTATTATCATGAGGTATTGAATACCAATTGTTGTATTAATTACCTTTATGGTGTGAAGCCCAGTTGTTATAAGACGGGAGGCAGTTTACGACACATTACGTAACTGACATGCCATAGCATAGGACAATGCATTTCGTATTTCATCTTACAGACCACCTAATCAACTAACTATGATATAACCAATACAGAGATAAAGGTCTTTGACAATTAGTAATCACATCTGTACAGCCATTACCATTCAATCAATGCTCCCCTTACAAAATAAATTTGGGTTGTCACCGTATGATGTATCCGAAGTACGAAACCCGCTTGTCCAAAATCAGTGATATTTCAATGCCTCACTTCGTCGATCTATTCAGCGCTTTTTGAATTAGATTTATGTCTCCATTTGTGGTGAAAAAACGGTTTGATCAAAAGTTTGGCCAAATGACGTTTTGTGTGGCCACTGACAGCGCAAACACTGGGGACAGCAAGAAGGAATATGTCAAGTCTTCAATAACCAAATGACATTCCGCTTTGCAACTGGTGTGTATATAGGTACAAGCTACATAACAGAGTTCTCTCCCTTGTCTTGCATGAAGTACTGGTGGAGGGGTGCTATTTGAAGTTTGATATAGGTCTAGTATATGTCACATTAGGTTTTTAACAATCTGTCAGCATTCCATCATATCATCGTACCATACCATAGAAAACATAGTCTGAACTACATTCAATTGTAATATTTACATCTCGATTCTGGACACAGCTATTGATGATAAACTAACGCAAATAATTTCACCATTGAGAGTCATTGTATTTAATTAATATAAAAGAATGACGATGTGTCATCAATTTGGATTAATATTCGTAAAAAATAACTACTTTTGAGCAAGATTATTCTCCATTTCTATTTGATCACTCCCCCTCAGGAGTGTTTCATATCACTAAGTTTTCACTAACAGAATAGCATTCCGCTTTTGGTGTTTACAAGGTACAAGCTACATAACAGAGTTCTTTCCCTTGCTAAGTACTGCTGGAGGGGTGCTGTTTGAAGTTTGATATAGGTCTAGCATATATGTCACATTAGGTTTTCAACAATCTGTCAGCGTTCCATAATGAAATCATTGTCCCTTGTTACAAGGTGATCAATTTTTTGGACATTGATATCGAAAGTTTGCATATTTTTCGCACAAGATTAGAAAAACAGTGCAGGATTTTCTATTATTAAAGCCCCATGGCTTCACTTTATTTGTTATAGCCCGGTCAGGTTCCGGGAATCAAATGATTAATAATGATTCATAAGTTAAATACTCTTATTTGGACTATGTGTCACTACTTATTAAAGGTCTGTTTCCTGGAATAACATGAACTATTCTTATTAACTCCAGTTGATGGTTCTTGGTCGGAGTGGACCTCCAGAGCATGTAGTGTTAGTTGTGGGCAGGGAATCCAGAATCTGACTAGAACATGTAGTAATCCTGAACCAAGGCACGGAGGACATGATTGTCAGGGTAACCAAACTGAGATGGGCGATTGCTGGAATACACCGTGTCCAGGTAATTATCAAATCCAAGTACTGTGGAATATAGAGTCGATACAATCTGTTCCAAGTATTTATTCGATAACGTTATTGCCAAAAATGATTATGGCTCCCCTTACTGTGGAATATATCGTTGATAGAATTCACACTTTTTTGTCCCCTGAATTTGTTTTGGGGGACTGTTATAATAGCCTGTGTCCGTCCATTCGGAAAGTTTCTGGATGAAAACTTTAGTGAAACCAAATTTGGTATGTGAGTTTATCAGCTCAAAACTCAGGTCAAGTTTGAACATGGGTTCGGCCCATCCTTTTTTACCGAAGTTTATATGGCCCCTTTTTTACTTAGAATTTTGTCAATTTGAGGTTTCCGGATGATAACTTTAGTTTGTGTGATCGGATCTGAACCAAACTTGGTACGTCAGGTGATCAGCTCCAAATACAGGTCAAGTTCGAATATGGGCTCAATCCGCCCATTTTTGCCAGAGTTATGGTCCTTGTGGAATAAAATAAACAATTCTTAAAACTCCAGTTGATGGATCTTGGTCGGAGTGGACATCCAGAGCATGTAGTGTTAGTTGTGGGCAGGGAATCCAGAATCTGACAAGAACATGCAGTGATCCCGCACCAAGGCATGGAGGACATGATTGTCAGGGTAACCAAACTGAGATGACCGATTGCTGGAATACACCGTGTCCAGGTAATTATCAAATCCAAGTACTGTGGAATATAGAGTCAATACAATCTGTTCCAAGTATTTATTCGATAACGCTATTGCCAAAAATAATTATGGCTCCGCTTACTGGGAATATATATCGTTGATAGAATTCACACTTTTTTGTCCCCTGAATTTGTTTTGGGGGACTGTTATAATAGCCTGTGTCCGTCCATTCGGAAAGTTTCTGGATGAAAACTTTAGTGAAACAAAAATTGGTATGTGAGTTTATCAGCTCAAAACTCAGGTCAAGTTTGAACATGGGTCCGCCCATTTTTACTGAAGTTATGGCCCCTTTTTTACTTAGAATTTTGTCGAATTGAGGTTTCCGGATGATAACTTTAGTTTGTGTGATCGGATCTGAACCAAATTTGGTATGTCAGGTGATCATCTCCAAATACAGGTTAAGTTTGAATATGGGCTCATTCTGCCCATTTTATCCCAGAGTTATGGTCCTTGTGGAATAAAATAAACAATTCTTAATAACTCTAGTTGATGGTTCTTGGTCGGAGTGGACCTCCAGTCGCTGTAGTGTTAGTTGTGGGCAGGGAATCCAGAATCTGACAAGAACATGCAGTAATCCCGCACCAAGGCACGGAGGACATGATTGTCAGGGTAACCAAACTGAGATGACCGATTGCTGGAATAAACCGTGTCCAGGTAATTATCAAATCCAAATACTGTGGAATATGGAGTCAATACAATCTGTTCCAATTATTTATTCGATAATGTTATTGCCAAAAGTTGCAAACTGTAGTAGAGATGATTATGGCTCCGCTTACTATGGAATATATCGTTGATAGAATTCACACTTTGTTGTCCCTTGAATTTTTTTTGTGGGATTATAATAGCCGGTGTCTGTTCGTTCGGAAAGTTTCCAGATGAGAACTTTAGTGAAACCAAATTTTATATGTGAGTTTATCAGCTCAAAACACAGGTCAAGTTTGAACATGGGTTCTGTCCGCCCATTTTTACCGGAGTTATGGCCCCTTTTCGACTTGAGGTTTCCGGATGATTACATTAGTTTGTGTTATCGGATCTGAACCAAATACAGGTCAAGTTCGAATATGGCCTTGATTAGGCACAAAGAGATCTCAGTATTATCTTTATATTCTACAGTCACATCTATAAGATAAATATCCTCATTTCCTAATCCTTTTTGTGAATTCTACCATATAGTTTTGTGGGTAAGTTATCTTAGGGGAACCAAATTTTTACAGTATAATTTGTATTCCCTTTAAAATTGCTACTCACTAAACCAGAAGCACCTCCCAGTTCTAAAGAACATCCCACATGCAAGCTTGGATTATGGAATGATCTGTCATGATTCGAAAAGGAAGGGTAGTGGAGATCGCTAGGAATATATAGTATGTGCTCAGGAAATGATGTTTACAAATAGAGTTCGATATCGTACCATCGATAATCTGTACCAGTTTTAGTTTCACCTTCGAAAACTGAGGACTTAGGAGAGATATACCTTATAGTTTAGTGGGTAGTAATTTTTAAGTGAATAAAAATGATACTGTAAAAATTTGGTTTTTCAACAATCTGTATTTAAAAAACGGGACGTATTATGTAATTGGTTGGGTTGTCTGTCCATCTTTTCACTTTTGGTTACCGGATGATTACTTTAGACATGGTATAAATTGAATAGAATGATCATTATATTACTCATGTTTCTACTCATAGATAAAGTGTGCCCATATCGGGCGGAACATAGGTCTGAATGTGGCATTCTTAGCTGTAGGCTTAATTGCACCGACATACATACACAGAATGGCACGAGTTAATGGATTTGCTGATATGGAACGAGTGTTAGCACGGAAGGATAGAATGAGAGATGAAGCCTCGAGTTCTATCCTTCCGCGATGACTCCATTAACCCTTTACCCAACAAAGCGGCCAAAAACGCCCAAATAAAGCTTCAACAGCCTAAAATATCTTCTGTCTGTCTCAATAACACCATACAAATATGGATATCATTGGAACCGGTTCATTGACCACATTGTGATGGTTACAGTTATGCCCTGTGCCAATGCATTCTCTTATATATGCGAGTCGACCATAGTCGCCTCTCATATATAAGAGAATGCATTGGCCTAAAAAAAATCTTTTTTAACACTTTTTACCATTTTTTCTTACATTCTTTAACAATTTTATAATTTTTTCTTACATTTTTTAACATTTTTTATAATATTTTTCTACGTTCTTTGACAATTTTATCATTTTTAATATGTGTTAAGCCAATGCATTCTCTTATATATGCGAGGCGACCTATGGTCGACTCGCATATATAAGAGAATGCATTGGCACAGGGCCGTTCTGTTGGGTAAAGGGTTAAGTGTCGTATCAACAAACCCATTAACACACGTGTCGTTTGGTGTTTATTACACGTCACCCGTCCTAGAATCCGTGTATTAAAAAAATACAGAACTACAAGGTTTATTTAGGCACATACAGGTTGGTGATGCTGGGGACCTCATTCTTCTAGAGAGTATCTATAGTCTTAAACTAACATTGGTTTTAGTTACTTTTTATACGCCCTTTTTGAAAAAAGGTCGTATTATGTAATCAGTCTGTCTGTCTGTCCGTCCGTCCGTCCGTTAACATTTTTGGTTTCCGACCGATAACTCCAGTTTGGATTATTTGATCTGAACCAAAGTTGGTATGTGTATTTCCCAGCTAAAGATACAGGCCAAGTTCGAATATGGGTTCCGTCCAATTATTTTTACATGAGTTACGGCCCTTTTTCGACTTAGAATTTGACCGTCGGTTAACATTTTTGGTTTCCGACCGATAACTCCAGTTTGGATTATTTGATCTGAACCAAAGTTGGTATGTGTCTTTCTCCCAGCAAAACACAGGTCAAGTTCGAATTCGGGTTCCGCCGGCCAATTTTCACCAGAGTTATGTCCCTTTTTCACTTAGAATTTTTGCCAATTTGAGGTTTCCGGATGATAACTTTAGTAAATGTGTACTGAATGAAATTAAATTTGGTATGTAGGTTTACTAGCACCACTAAAGACAGGTTTTTATGCGCAAACAACGGTCTTATCAAGCCGACGCTTAGAGGTGGACATGAGGTCTACTGACCTTTTATTCGACTTAGAATTTGACCAATTTCATAACATTTCGGTTTCTGACCGATAACTCCAGTTTTTATTATTTGATCTGAACCAAAGCTGGTATGTGTATTTCCCGGCTAAAACTACAGGCCAAGTTCGAATATAGGTTCTGTCTAATTATTTTCACATGAGTTACAGCCATTTTTCGACTTAGAATTTGACCGCATTTTGGCATTGAAATTATGGGTATATCAGATATTCTTCAAATGTAAGCCCAAAGTATTATTTTATTTTGCGGTAGTACAATTCGAAATAGCTAAAGGGCGTATTTTACCACGCCCTAGCGATGCTCTTGTTCCCTTCTGGGAAGTTTCAATATGCCCTAATTTACAGAAGATAAAATGCATAATCAAGGTGACTAATGGGTGAACATCTTCAACTTCAACTGGGGAACTTCAACCTGATACTAGGCCTCCCATATTAAGCAGGATTGAAGTTCTCAGATGGTGAATTTGGTGGTGCTAGACCTCTGGGGATCTCATTCTGAAAATGTCAGATATATCCAGGCTTGTGTTCGAATACTGGATATCATTTTCAAACCTTGACACATATAATTGTTATAGCCTGTTATGATTGGCGAGCCAGGTTATTTGGGTTTTGATTGGTGAGCCAGGTTATATGGATTTTGATTGGCGAGCCAGGTTATATGGGTTTTGCTTGGCGAACCAGGTTATATGGGTTTTGATTGGCGAGTCAGGTTATGATTGGCGGGCCAGGTTATATGGGTTATGATTGGCGAGCCAGGTAATATGGGTTTTGGTTCAATCTAAACCGCCGCATCACATGGGCAAATACATTAACCCTTTGAGTGCCAGGTCTGATTTTTGTATCAACCCATATACCCTGTGCCAATGCATTCTCTTATATATGCGAGTCGACCATAGGTCGCCTCGCATATATAAGAGAATGCATTGGCCTAACAATTATTATTAAATTTTTTTTTTTTATTATTATTATTTTTTTTTTTTTAAATTTTAATAATTCATTCTTATATTCTTTAACAGACTTATTTTGTAGGTTTAGGGCCGATGAGATCTGGCACTCAAAGGGTTAAACACTTGTACGAGTACGCTGTATGCTGCTGCACATTAGCATTGATTGTTGGTCCAAGTGATGACCTGATTGCTCCATGGGACAACGTGCTGGTACACGTATGGTACACGTATGGTACACATATGGTAACGGTCGATGTTTTTGTGAACAATGAAATTTGGAAAAATAACTTCATGTATACTTGTCTATCATATAGTTGACGGAGAATGGACACATTGGACCGAAGCATGCATACAAGTTCATGAATGTCATGGATTGAATGTGAGAAGTAGGAATTGCAGCAATCCCCAGCCAAAGTTTGGAGGCAGCTGGTGTCGAGGGAACGCTATCGAACACTCATCATGCATAATACCTGAAAAATCTAGTCAGCAAGGTTAGTACTACTGAGCCATACATATATATCTCGGTGTCATACATACAGCCGACGTCGTGCTTATATTTCAATGGGGCTATGAATGGATATTCGACAGACAAGCCTGCAAATAGCGTGTCTGTCATTTGCAGAATGAGGTCCCCCAGAGGGTGAATTTAGTGACGCTATCCCGCATATCGGGCTAGCATCACTAAATTCACCCTCTGGGGACCTCATTCTGCTAAGGCCCTCAACTACTATGGCAGACCTAGGATCAGATTGAAGTTCCCCAGTTGAAGTTGGTGATGTTCACCCATTGGGCACCTCAATTATGAATTTTATCTTCTGCAAATTAGGAGATATAGAAACTTCCTAGAAGGGAAATGTAACTAAAAACAATGTTAATTTGATACTATAGATACTTCCCAGAAGATGATGCCTAAGCAGAATGAGGTCTCCAGAGGGTGAATTTGGTGATGCTAGCCCGCTGTGCGGATAGTACACTAAATTCACCCTCTGGGGACCTCATTCTGCAAATGACAGACACACTATTTGCAGGCTTGTCGACAGAAGGGGGAGGGGGGGTGTGAAACTGAAAATCTTCACTAAGATGTAATTTAAACTCAGGGAATTTCACACAGACGTACAGAGACATAACTAGACCAAATGAATCCAGATTGGGGGTTCTTACAGGGATACATCTGGCTCCTTGTTCTGGGTTTTTACACACACATACATTAATGCCCTAAGTAATCAACCTCTTAACCAAAGCAGACTTATTTATTGGTAACTTTTCAGGATTTAGTCGGAAATATGGCTTGTTGCCATTCATCGGAAAGCTCTCCCCGAGAGCTTTCCGATGAATGTCAACAAGCCATATTTCCGACTAAATCCTGAAAAGTTACCCATATTTCTGCTTTGGTTAATAAGTCGATTACTTAGGGCATTACTGTAGCTAGCTAATGGATCCAGACCATTATGAGACACATAACGCACATTAGAATGAAAACATGAAATACAAAACAATCACCAATGACCAGAGTATACACAAAGATTCCTTACTCAAACAGGACATTCTGCCCGTAGTAACCATATTTCAGTATACAGTAATGCCCTAAATAATCGACTTCTTAACCACAGCAGAATTATGGGTAACTTTTCAGGATTTAGTCGGAAATATGGCTTGTTGCCATTCATTGGAAAGCTCTCGGGGAGAGCTTTACGATGAATGGCAACAAGCCATATTTCCGACTAAATCCTGAAAAGTTACCCATAATTCTGCTGTGGTTAAGAAGTCGATTACTTAGGGCGTTACTGTACATTGGGCAATTCAGGCTTGTCGTATATAGACTAGTGTTATAGCATATTCATTATACTCTCACACGCGATCTTACAAGATACATGCACATAGCTTGGTAGTGAACCCTAGCCGAGGATGACGTGGCAATTAAACCTAGCTATGATGAGTCATAGCCAGGGAATGTGTGAGAGATAGAGTGTGATGAAATGCCTCCATGTACAATGAACAATTGGACATCTCTTCATTGTTTGCGACACTCCTCTTTCAATTGTGTGCGTATTAGGTACAGCTGGGCTTATTTGCAACAAACATACAAATGTTAATTGTCATATAATATTGTCTGTGTTAATAACACATTTACATATTGTTTGTTATGAACAATCTGCAATCTAATTGACAACAATCAAATCTATCGTACAGATTGTGTCGGAAGCAATAGGTTATGGCTGGCAGATTCAGAGATATGCGTCTACGTGGGTGCAACTAGCAAAACTCATGCTGCAGCAATGGAGACATGCGCAAAGATGTGCGGACATCTGATCCACATCAAGAACGCAGCCATGCTTCGGGAGCTTCATGGGAAGCTAGATAGTAAGTATTACACTAATCATGATAATAAATGCAACGATGCGAGTAGATGTGTTAGAACTCGGGCGATTTCAGCATCCGTCAATACTCTGCTAGATTCATGGTTACCCGGAATGATTATAACCTCGGGCGAATTCAGCATCCGTCAATACCCTGATAGATTCATGGTTACCCGGAATGATTATAACCTCGGGCGAATTCAGCATCCGTCAATACTCCGATAGATTCATGGTTACCCGGAATGATTATAACCTCGGGCGAATTCAGCATCTGTCAATACTCCAATAGATTCATGGTTGCGAGTAAAGGCCGAAAAGTTTTGTGTTCATATGCTTAATATGGCACAGGTTAGCGACTTGCAACTGAGGAAGATCCTATGGGTTGTATCTTTCTTTTGACTTTTCAAAAACTTTACCTCTTTGGTCTTCTAAAATTTTAAAGTTTTACCTTTTTCCTTAAATTACAAATTCTTAGGTATCTTTGATTTTAATTACCCTCTTTCGATCTGTACGTTCTTAATTTCTTTTCAAAATATTTTCAGCCGATCCGTGAATTTGCTCTCCGACTCAAAATTTTATGCCAAGAACACGAGGAACACAGTGTCTGCATGTGATTGGGACCCTGACCCTAATATATCCCCTTTCTTTCATATACTTTGCAGACACTCTCCTCTTGTTCTTGACATCCATTACATTTTTGCTCCGCCAATATTATGTGGGTAAAATGACGAATATGTTTGAGGCATTTTTCTTTCTTACTAAAACCTATGTTGACTAACAAATAGGCCATTTATGGTCTACCTGCCAGTGCTTCACTTTGACTTGTTTTCTGTCATTCTGGTGTGCTAGGTTTGGTGTTGCATACCCTGGAACTCGTGTTACCTGGTCTGACACCCACTTACCTGATTGGTTACACATAAAAACAATAGATTCATGGTTACCCAGAATGATTATAACAAGAGCTTCATTGAGGTGTACAGTAATCACATAAATAATTGACTCCTTAACCACAGCAGAATTATGGGTAATTTTTCAGGATTTAGTCGGAAATATGGCTTGTTGCCATTCATTGGAAAGCTCTAAGTGAGTTAAGGAGTCGATTATTTAGGGCATTACTGTACATGCATAGCATGAGGAACACACTTTGTTGTACTGTACATAACCCCCCACATAATTGAATCATTTAAATGGCCTTGTATATTTGATCATTTGGAAAGTATGTAGTGTTGAAACGATTAGCGATTTTAAGGAATCGACTAGTCGCCAGAGGTAATCGACTACTAGTCGACTAGTCGGACCCCTTCTAAGAGTTCCCGTTTCTATGCCCATATGACGTATAAAATGGGCCATGGGGCATCGCAGTTTCAAGTATCCAACTCTTCCGTGTCAAAACGTTCAAACGGAAAGCACGTGAACTATGTAATCTCCGTTTTGCCCGTGAGTCTCCCAATTTGATGTATTAAACCCGGCTCTCCTGCAACCTCCATATAATCTCACGGTTTGGGGAATGCAGGTAATAAAAACATTTTTTTTTTTTTTAAATCGTCGCCGGTAACCTGGAAATAAATAGGCAAGTCTCGTTCGTAAGTCTCGCTAACGAGATGTCGGGAGTGTTCTATTGTCTCTCTGAATTGGTGACTTCACTGTATTGCTTGTTTAGTTTAATCATTTAAATAGACTTTGTCAGTAATATTTTAGAAATATTGTTTCATTATTAATTAAATTGTGACATTGTGAAGTTTGGATGGATGCCGACCGATAAAGTTGTCAGAAAAGGTACTTATATTGCGAAAAGTTTGAGAAAAATGACAAATTGTTTTGCCCAACAGTGTCCGACAACCAAGCTCTTAATAATAACCTAATCAGACATCCAGGCTCATATCCATAACCTAATTTGACAACCCGAATCATAATCATAACCTATTCTGAAAAACAAACTTATAACCATAACCTAATCCGACAACCAGACTCACAACCATCAACTAATCTGACAACCAGACTCATAACCATAACCTAATCTGACAACCAGGCTCATAACCACATATATATAAATATTTGGCTGCGTCTTTCGACGAATACTCCATTACAGAATCAGGACAACACTTTGCTAAATGGTTAACCCTTTGAGTGCCAGGTCGATTTTTGTATCAACTCATATACCCTGTGCCAATGCATTATCTTATATATGCGAGTCGACCATAGGTCGCCTCGCATATATAAGAGAATGCATTGGCCTAACAATTTTTTTTTTTTTTTTTTTTTTACAATTTTTACAATTTTAATAATTTATTCTTATATTCTTTAACAGACTTATTTTGTAGGTTTAGGTCCGATGAGATCGGCCCCTGGCACTCAAAGGGTTAAAGAATCTCACACAAACAAAAACAACAGTCGGATATAATATACATGTATTACAACTATCTATTTCTCATTGATTACCATAACATATGAATTCATTCAGCAAACATCACATTATGTTCTCTTTTGCAGGCCAATGGTACTGGATAGATGGGAGTGATGCCGTCAAGGAAGGACATTGGGTTCACTCCGATGGGAGTGAAATGTGGACGAATTGGAAATCTGGGCAGCCGGCCGGCGGGACCAGTAATAACTGTGTGTCTGTCCTTGGTACCATGTACCACTATGACGATGACCTATGTTATATAAAATTACGTTACATCTGCGAAAACATTATGGGATAGCCTACATATCTGGCATGGTTTCCGCAGATGTAATATCTCCTTATTCTCAACCATCTGTATTAGTTCTACTCGTTTTGGAACAATGTGTTACATTTGAAATAAATATATGACATCATCTTTCAATAATAATCATTAACGGATCCACCACAAAACATTGCTAAAATGGTTAAAAAAAAACATAAACTCAAACATTATTCAGTAAAATGAGTATAATTGTTTAAACTTTTCTAAAAATGGATTCGGGAGAAATAAAATACTTGCTGTATAATAATCTCCTCATCTAAAACAAGCCACCAGCTCAACTACGGCTATACTTTGCCTGTGTCCACTTTCACAGGCAAATATATTTTTTATTTTTTATTTGTCTTTCAAGCAAGATACAGATAGATGAACAAAAATATCACCAATATATATCAGTGTCCGCCATGTTGGTGTTGGCATTCAACTTACAGTAATGCCCTAAGTAATCGACCTGAGAGCTTTCCGATGAATGGCAACAAGCCATATTTCCGACTAAATCCTGAAAAGTTACTCATAATTCTGCTGTGGTTAAGGAGTCGATTACTTAGGGCATTACTGTACCTTTCGGAAATGGTGGTAGTTGTCTTACTTGTGTATTTACCAGTATGCACTTTATATGTAGCATACCATAAACATCGCGGGAGGCTTCACTGTTTAATAGATTTTGTTGTATATTTTACGTAATGTTAAAAAAAAAATTTAATATATATGTTTTTATATGTCTGGAATTCTGGATTAATAATATTCCCATTGGCCGAAATAAAAAACGAAAATTAAATTTAACTTTTATTGACAAAAAGCTTTTTTTTTGGGGGTAGGGAAATCCGTAAACCAAGTAATAAAAAATTAAATGCCTTACGACTATATATTTCTCATTGATTACCACAACAGTGACGTCATTTATTTTCGAATATATCTATCCCCACAACTGTTTGGTTATCCCTTTCTATACTAAATGGATTCCCCCATTCTGTTACAACCGTGCACATTGGAATGGTCTATTATTCATTTGGAGGCATGCTAAGGATATATGAGCAGATGACAGCCAGACGAAATGATAAGAAGAATTCATATTTATTGGTGGGAAATGTTAAGATAATAAGTTCAACAAACGATCTATGGTGGTTTGTTGAACTTATTATCTTAACATTTCTTAAGAGAACTACTCATCGATGAGTATTTGGTAGTGATGTGCGGTTTTGAATTTTCATTTCGATTTTGGTTTCGTTTATGATTTTACTTAATACACCAATATGCATAGAGTAGATGGTATCATATTTGACATAATATTTTCACACATTTTCCAGTGATTTCCATAGTCTATGTGGCAATATGTGCCATTATCACTCATGTAACACCCAAATGTTCCAAATTGAAACTGCTACTAGTAATGGTGGCAAATAGCAACTGACAGGATCACATGCTTACCACACGTCTTGTAACAGCAACATTCAGCAACCAGTGGTGTGGGTTAATTGAAACAGGAAGAATAGGTTTTATAGCATATAGTGTTTGTGGTTTGGTTTTGAAATAAAACTGAAAGAAAACCGAAAAACCGTAAAACCGTACATCACTGGTATTTATTAAAGAAAGGGTTAACCCTTTACCCAACAAAACGGCCAAAAACGCCCAAATAAAGCTTCAACAGCCTAAAATATCTTAGGTCTGTCTCAATAACACCATAAAAATATGGATATCATTGGAACCGGTTCATTGACCACATTGTGATGGTTACAGTTATGCCCTGTGCCAATGCATTCTCTTATATATGCGAGTCGACCATAGGTCACCTCGCATATATAAGAGAATGCATTGGCCTAAAAAAAATCTTTTTTTTAACACTTTCCGTGTGTCCGTGTGTCCATCAACAATTTCCTTTGGCGCGGGCTACAGGTCGTACCTTTGTTCTGATCTTTATGAAATTTGTCATGAATGTTGACATTGACATGTAGATGGGAACGAGTCATTTTGGTGTCATTCGGCCAAAAAACATGGCCGCTGGCAGCCATCTTGGATTTCAAAATTCAATCCATTGGCGCGGGCTACAGGTCGTACTGTTCGTCTGATCATGAAATTTGTCATGGATGTTAATATTGACATGTAGATGGGAACGAGTGATTTTGGGGTCATTCGACCAAAATATATGGCCGCCAGCAGCCATCTTGGATTTTACTCTTTGCATGACTAAATCCTTTGGCGCGGGCTACAGGTTGTAGCTTTGGTCAGAACTTCATGAAAGTTTTCATGGATGTTAACAATGACATGTAGATGGGAACGAGTCATTTTGGTGTCGTTCGGCCGAAAAACATGGCCGTCAGCAGCCATCTTGGATTTTACTCTTTACATGACTAAATCCTTTGGCGCGGGCTACAGGTCGTACCTTTTGTCTGATGTTTATGAAATTTGTCATGAACGTTGCCATTGACATGTAGATGGGAACGAGTCATTTTGGGGTCATTCGGCAAAAAAACATGGCTGCTGGTGGCCATCTTGGATTTCAAAATTCAATCCATTGGCGCGGGCTACATGTCGTACTATTCGTCTGATCATCATGAAATTTGTCATGGATGTTAATAGTGACATGTAGATGGGAACGAGTGATTTTGGGGTCGTTCGGCCAAAAAACATGGCCGCCAGCAGCCATCTTGGTTTTTACTCTTTGCATGACTAAATCCTTTGGCGTGGGTACAGGTTGTAGCTTTGGTCGGAACTTCATGAAATTTGTCATGGATGTTAACAATGACATGTAGATGGGGACGAGTCATTTTGGTGTCGTTCGGCCGAAAAACATGGCCATCAGCAACCATCTTGGATTTTACTCTTTACATGACTAAATCCTTTGGCGCGGGCTACAGGTCGTACCTTTTGTCTGATGTTTATGAAATTTGTCATGGATGTTAACAATGACATGTAGATGGGAACGAGTCCTTTTGGGTCAATTGGCCGAAAAACATGGCCACCAGCAGCCATCTTGGATTTTACTCTTTGCATGACTAAATGCTTTGGCACATGTCACTTTCCTTTCCTATATACTGTCAACCATTAAATTATTCCCCTACCTAAGTTGAGCTACAGTGTCATTGACACTTTCATTAATATGTGTTAAGCCAATGCATTCTCTTATATATGCGAGGCGACCTATGGTCGACTCGCATATATAAGAGAATGCATTGGCACAGGACCGTTCTGTTGGTTAAAGGGTTAAAGGCGCTCAAGGACATGCGAAATCACTTAACCCTTACATGACTGGAGATTCCTGAAATTTTGTGAAAACCCTGTGCCAGTGCATTTTCTTATATATATGAGTCTATCATATATAAGATAATAAAGTGGCCTAACAATATTTATCTTGGCTTTGTAAGCCAGTGCATTCTCTTATATATGCAAGGCTCCCTTTTGGGAGACTTGCATATATATATTTGGGAGACTCGCATATATAAAATAATGCACTGGAACAAGGTATTTAATGCTCTACCAGTATAACTCCCATCATGAATGGGTTAAAAGTCTATAAAGTCACAGTTCCTCCAGTAACCATATGTCGTGCGTTAAAACCATTGTTATATACACATCAACTGGAACACTAAATTGCTGTTTTCCTCATTATACATCTTACTGCGAACAGCACTATCACTTTCAAATAAGATGATTAACCCTTTACCCAACAGAACGGCCCTGTGCCAATGCATTCTCTTATATATGCGAGTCGACCATAGGTCGCCTCGCATATATAAGAGAATGCATTGGCTTAACACGTATTAAAAATGATAAAATTGTCAAAGAATGTAGAAAAATATTATAAAAATTGTTAAAAAATGTAAGAAAAAATTATAAAATTGTTAAAGAATGTAAGAAAAAATGGTAAAAAGTGTCAAAAAAGAATTTGTTTAGGCCAATGCATTCTCTTATATATGCGAGGCGACCTATATAAGAGAATGCATTGGCACAGGGCATAACTGTAACCATCACAATGTGGTCAATGAACCGGTTCCAATGATATCCATATTTGTATGGTGTTATTGAGACAGACCAAAGATATTTTAGGCTGTTGAAGCTTTATTTGGGCGTTTTTGGCCGTTTTGTTGGGTAAAGGGTTAATGCTTTCATGATGGGAGACGTACTGTTGCAGCATTAAAGATCCTGTGTCAGTGCATTCACTCATATATGCGAGTCTCATTTTGGGAGCCTCTCATATAAAAGAGAATGCACTGGTTTACAAGGTCAAGGTAAATATTGTTAGGCCAATGTATTCTCTTATTTATGTGAGGCTCCCTATGGGAGACTCGCATATATAAGAGAATGCATTGGCACAGGGTTTTCACAAAATTTCAGGAAAGCTCCAGTCATGGAAGGCCATAAATTCTGTAAAACACATAAAGGTTTCAACATGCAACATCTCGTTTATAATGAACATAAAGACAAAGTCTATCTATTTTTTCACATTGTTTTTTATATAGAGACGATTTTACAATATAATATTAATTTTTCGCATATACCCACTGCGAATACTATGAGTCCATTAAACTATAGACTACCTTTTATGACTAATATATTGGGCTAATAATTATTACTCTAATCTCATTCAGAGCACATCACGGGACAGTGACTTGAATGATCTCGAATAGAATGCATCAAGCAGAGAGAATACAATAAACTGTCTACATGCGTCATAAGTAATCAATTCTTAACCACAGGAGAATTATGGGTAACTTTTCAGGATTTAGTCGGAAATATGGCTTGTTGCCATTCATCGGAAAGCTCTCGGGGAGAGCTTTCCGATGAATGGCAACAAGCCATATTTCCGACTAAATCCTGAAAAGTTACCCATAATTCTCCTGTGGTTAAGGAGTCGATTACTTAGGCATAACTACTGACATAAACATTGACAAAATAGTCTAGGGAACTATAGAAAAAAAACCATACGGAGAGATTACATGTAAATTATTATTTATTCTGTAATTATATATTCTGACTCAACTTTGTCGTATTTATTTATTTTACCCAGTGGTATCGTACGATCGAGTTACACGGTCACCCAATATTGGAGCATAAGTCGAGTGGGCCCGACCAGTGGCCCCATTGGAACACGATTAAAGGTGCCGAAATGACAACATCTAACTACTATTCATACGTTCTCTGTACCTGAACATTATTGGTCGAACATATGAACAGACTTGAGAATATGGTGCTGGACATTTGGACAATAAGGTCCCCAGAGGGTGAATTTAGTGACGCTTTACCATGCTAGCATCACTAAATTCACCCTCTGGGAACCTCATTTTGCTTAGGCCTTATCTTCTCTGGAAATTATCTTTACTATTAAATTAAAAATCGTTTAGTTTCTTTAGAAAATTCTTCACAAAGATTCTTTTCCTTTATTTAGTTTAGTTTCTCCCAAATTGGCAGATGACGCATTGCATAATCGAGGTTCCCAATGGGTGCACATAACAATATTCACCATCTGGGAACTTAAATCTGAGTGTAGTTCTCCATATCAGATGAGGCCATGCAGAATGAGGTCCCCAGGGGATGAAGTTTGTGACACTAGCCCACAGTGCGGGGTTGTGTCACTAAATTCACCCTCTGGGGACCTCATTTTGTAAATGTCCAGCATCATATTCTCAGGCCTCCACATGAACCAATTAATGTGCCTCATTTGCAGAATGAGGTCCCCAGAGGGTGAATTTAGTGATGCTATCCCACACAGCGGGCTAGCATCACCAAATGCACCCTCTGGAGACCTCATTCTGCTTAGACCTCATCTACTATCTGAGACCTAGACTCAGATTGAAGTTCCCAAATGGTGAATATTGTTATGTACACCCATTGGGCACCTCGATTATGCAATGTGTCGCTGCCAATTTGGTGATTCATGTAAAGAGAATCAAAACCAAAAATGAAAAAAAATAAATTATTTGATAAGAAAGATACTTTCTTGAGAAGATGAGGCCTGCACAGTTTGTAGGGTTTTCTGTTTTTCAATGATTTTGATATGTTAAAAATGACATTGTTTAAATCCGATTCGATGGTCCCCATATAATCAGATTTCAACAACAACGTTTTTTTAATGCTGCTCCAGTTATCAGAATTGATTAATTGCCCAAAAATAATGCTAACCAGTCAACTATAGTATAAAATTGCCCAAAACCTGTTATTTATCAACATTTTGTTCAACGAAATTTTGCCGGTTTATCAAATATCTGACACAAAATAAGTCACTTTATATTAGAGTTATCCATCCTAATCCGCAATTTGGTCCAAGACCGTCTTCGACCGTTAACTGGGTCACAAAAAATTATATTCTCAAATTAACTTTGTTTCAGTTACTATTTCCCTTCTGTTCAGTTTCTATATCCCCCCTAATTTGCAGAAGATAAATTGCATAATCAAGGTGACTAATGGGTGAACATCACCACTTCAGCTGTTGAACTTCAATCTGATCCTAGTTCTCCCATAGCAGTTAAGGCCAAAGCAGAATGAGGTTCCCCGAAGGTGAAATTGGTCTCCAAATTTATTGATGCTATCCCGCACAGCAGGCTAGCATCAATAAATTCACCCTTTGGAGACCTTATTCTGCAAGTGTCAGACTCTGGAAATCCAAGTTTGACCACACAGTTGCAGCATCATAGAATAGAATATACATTATAATTTTACACCCAATGGCTCATCTGTGCGAAATAAAGCAAAACACAGAAGTTTTCAAGATGTTCAATAAATAAATGTGTATTGTTCTTGAACAATACAAACCTATTATGTCAACAACGTCACTGGCGACGTCAACTTTAACAGAAAATGTGTTCGCTAAATTATGGGGTATTGTCAACATTAAGCACACATATGTTCAATTAAATATAACAATATCAACATAAATTTTAGTATATTACAAACAACAATCTTCAGTGTGCAGTAAACATAGAACACAGTTTTGTGAACAGGTTAACATTATTGCAGTCGTTTGTTGTGCCACGAGGTAAAACTCAAACCTCTGGTGGGGGGTTCTCATTTTACCATCGCGTCACAACAAACTCATGCAATAAACGTTAACCAGTTCACACACTTGTGTCATTCTATCTAATTGCTCAATGCTACATGACATAGGATATGGCAAGCCAAATAGTCAGAGAAAACAATTCAGCATCACTTCTAGATGGGACCGATGGTCCGAGACTGTCTGCTCGTAGTCTTTTTACTGTGCCACTAATAATTTTCGACGGTGAAAAATAATATATGTCTATTAACTCTGAGCTTTGATAGCTGGGTTCCTCGACTCGAATAAAATATTTTTTACCCCCAAATCCAAATAAATAGTAATTGAGGGGCGCTTAATCGGATTGTACATCTTTAAATATTCAATTGGATATGATAAAATGTGACCCACCATATAAAATCCAGTCGTAAGTCGGAATTTATTTTACCCTGTGCCAATGCATTCTCTTATATATGCGAGTCGACCATAGGTCGCCTCGCATATATAAGAGAATGCATTGGCCTAACAATTTTTTACAATTTTAATAATTTTTTCTTGTATTCTTTAACAATTTTATAATTTCACCCATACAGAGCCCCAGACAAACATGAGCAGAAGACACTCTTCTATATGCTTCTATATATGTGTGGGGCTCCCTGCAGGGTAATGGATGTTTTTTATTTTATGTCCTAAAAATTGTCTGAAACATTTAAAAAAAATGATAAAAAATTGTTAGGCCAATGCATTCTCTTATATATGCGAGGCGACCTATGGTCGACTCGCATATATAAGAGAATGCATTGGCACAGGGTAAAAAAAATCCCGACTTACGACTGGATTTGATATGGCGGGTCACAAATACGATTGATCCTTTAGGGAGTGTTTGTGGAGCTCCGTATTCCAACTTGTCTTTCCTGTCAACACATCGAGATGAATTCGCAGTCAGTGACGTGGATTTTCCATTTGTATGCTGTTCAAATCTCATGCCAAGTTGTGACCCTTGATCAAGGTCACTAGCTGTTTCGCACTACTCATGTGTAAAGAGTACTCGGTTCAGGTGTCAATGGAGCTTGCTAACATTCATTGGACAATGGCCAATGGGAGTGACAATGGTGTCACTATGACCGAGGTATTAATTTTGTAGGGATGTGGACCGGACTTGACCACCAGTGTGTGGTCTGGTCCAGTGAAGAGGCAGTCCAGTCCAGCTCTCAGTGGTCTGGTATTCTTGCCTGCATCAATAGCGGTATGGCGATACGCATACCTGCATGTCGACCAATCTATGCAGAATATATTCAGTTGGCAATGCTAAGAACAAAATGTTATGAGTGCTGAAAGACTTGGAGCATTTGCACTCAACCCAATCATAGCATGTAGTGGATAGCGGAAACGTGAAAAACAGCTTCTACATTGAGTCACAGTCACAAGTTTTAAGCACAATTATTCGTTCTCTGACTTCTGTATTTTTCAAAGTTTATATATTACACAATTAATTAACATGATCTGCTTCTTTCTGGTTTCTGACACCTTGAACCACCAGACAGCCAGAAATGTTCTAAGTAAGATAAACACCTCGGGGTATTGGATATGCGGGAGAAACAACCCCGTTTCGGGCCGTGTTGTTTCTCCCGCATATCCAATACCAACTCGGTGTCTATCTATAACGTAGGCAAGCGAGCATATACTCAGTAACTTGATGGTTGCATAAATGATGAAAAAGTACATTTTGTGACAATGAAGCGATAACTTAATCTCTTATTCAATCACAGATTTCATAAATTTGAATAACGATTCCTAAATTAGGCCAAATAAAAAAATATGTTTGGTTCTCAAGCACATTTTTTTTCAAAGTGATGAGGGAGGGCGGTATTTATTTTTAGTATTTATTACAACTTTAAGCCATGAGGGAGGCAGGTTTTTATATTTATCTTTTTAATATACATTTTAACCATGCAGGAGGCAGGTTTTTTTGGTTTAAATTATTTCCTAAAAATGTTTGTTAAAATACAGGAAGGGCATGGTATTTAACAGTTTTATACATCTCTGTGGCAGGGATGTGAAGGATAGAACAAGACAAATTATTATTTTATAATGCATGTTTTATTATAGAACATCTGTCATCAGAAAACATGTACTGAACATCCCCTGTTCAATACTTAAAAATAAAAATAATAACACATACATATTAAAAGAGCTAACATCCAACGCATCAGAATACTCAGAAAACGGAGAACATATACTGGACATCCCCTAAAAACCTAAAAAAGTGACCAAACAGTTCGGCAACGGTTTGAACGTTCACTTCACGTGAAATATTATCAAAGTCAGCTGTTTTAGATTTCCCAACATTCATTGTTATGGCTACATTTCTTTCTGTCGAATCGACGAAAGGGTTAAATTCCATTGGTATATCGTGGGTATCAATGAGTTGGCGACACATGTCACCAACTGTCGCAGTTGGCCCAACCGACGTGATCGTCCATGGTACACGTGTAAACGGTGTTTTATTTTCGGCACGCGTTTACCAACGTCGCCATTTTTATTGTTCTAAAAATAGAGATGAGAAATCACAGCACACTCTATTTGCAATTCGGAGTAGGGTGTACTCTATTGGCAGTTTTCGCGGGTAAACAGAATAGAATATCCGGCGTTTGCGGAAATGGAAGCCGGACATTACATTCCGCAAACATTAGATTAGCAGAGTACAACGTTCGATTGACGTTTTCTTACAACAACTTGAACAAGACTGTTGCGCGTTTCACAATATTTTCAATATATGTCATTTCGAATGCGGGATACATGTTTATATATATTTATTTTGGAATGACAATAAAAAGCTTCAATGCGCACATATTTTTGGGACGCGGCGGTCACTGAGAACCGAACATATTTTTTTATTTGGCCTAAGGATGAGTCAAAATGTCATCTATGTATGAACTCTGGAACTGTTGTCAGATGCCATCTGACATGAGAGGCAGTGAGCCTTATTTGCAAACAATATATATAATTTTAATTCATGTGCATGAGTTCAATCTGATCATGGATATTGACAAATTTTAGACATTTTTTTTTACCTTCGTCATCATTTGAGTTTTGAATGAAGTGACTTCCATAAATTTGGAAGATATTATCTACCCGATGCCAGCTGATTCATGAGGGGAGCTGCGCTGGTGCAGCATTAAAGATCATGTGCCAGTGCATTCTCTTATAAGAGAATTCACTGGCTTACAAAGTCAATACATTCTCTTATATATGCGAGGCTCCCTATCGGAGACTCGCATATATAAGAGAATGCACTGGCACAGGATTTTTGCAAAATTTCAGGAAGCTGCAGTCATGGAAGGGTGAAAACTTAACGTGGAATGAAGTTTACAAATTATGGATTACAACGTGATATAATAATGCCTATCTTGTGACTCTTGTCAATGTATTAATAACATTTGAAATGATATTTCTCACTTATGTTAAGATGTATAAGAGGTATTTTCACTTTAAACTTTGACTGGAGTGTCTTTGCAAAAACCCTGTGCCAATGTCTTAAATATGCGAGTATTATAGGAAGCCTCGCATATATAAGAGAATGCATTGGCCTAACAATATTTACCATGACCTTGTAAGCCAGAGCATTCTCTTATATATATTAAGAGAATGCACTGACACAGGATCATTAATGCTGCACAAGCACAGCTCCTGTCATGAAAGGGTTAAATACTTGAATTTGATAGAACTGAAAAGGTTTAAAGATCAGCTGGAATTAACCATGGCATCTTCAGTTAAAGAAATATCTATATCTAAATTAATTTGGATAGATTCATTCAAGTATGGCAAGCAAAGGTAGCTATGGTTACGCACCATTAGAGTAAATTTGAATGTAGCAATGATGTATATACAGATGATGAACTGAAACTATGGAAAATTGAAAAATCCTTTCTTCTTCTGTTCATGTTTATCACCAGGTGTTGGCAACGTTTGCGATTTTTCTGGCGTCGCTCCCTCGGTTCCAGAAACTGACTTGATTTTGCTGATCCAGAGATCTCTCTCAGCCTGAAAATGCAAAGGTCACATTTTAAGTCACGGTTAAGTGCCGAACAGGAATAATATGGCAACCATTTAGGAAGTAATATAATCAAGCACTAGCAACTGATGACGCTCTCCGGTGTCATTTCGATCTTTCCAAAATGTGGGAACCTTTTTTAACAGTTCAAAGTTGTCTATTTTGGCAATTTAACTTTACTTTGGTATGCACGTTCCAAATCTCTTTTCCAAATTTCTGTAAACCGCTCCTGGATTGAATAACCTTGTTAAAAGTAGTTATTTTACAATCCAAATTTAATAACACACACCGTCATTCTTATATAGTAATGAAATGCAGTGACTCTCGATGGTGAAATCGTTTTTGTAAGTTTATCACCAACAGATGTGTCCTGAATCGAGGCATAGCGTCTGAATACTAACTTATCAGTTTCATGCACCCAAACAAGTACATAATATGTCTTTAATATAATAGCTCAATTTATTTTTAAATAACTAAAATTTGGAAAATAATCTGTCAGTTTGAAAAAGAAGATGTTTCTTTAGAAATATCAACCGAACTAACTTATTCCAATTAAGACCTAAATTTTATTAGAAATTTCTTGAAGTAACTGAAATTTCGTTACTTGTCCAACAGTCTGATTCAAAATGTGTATATGGGAAATGAAAGTCAAAATATGTTGTTCATGATTGGAAGATGTTTGGGGCTTCTACATGTCAACCTATATTAGTTAAAATTCAAATAAGTCGATCTAGAATTGCTTTGTTCCTGTGACATGATCATTTGGAGATCAAAATTTATACCAGGAAATTCTGATTCTTTATAATCTCAAATAATATTGGGGAAAGTTATGTAAAATTCTATTCATGTTCCTGGGAATCAGGACTGTATAATTCCAGACTGGTACTGGGATACCCCAGTCATGGATTTACCCTCCTACTCATCACATGATACATACCTCATCTTTGCCCTGGAACAGGTATTCACCGCCAGTACTCAGTCGCACTCGGAAAACATTTGGTCGCTTGGTATAATCGGATGGTACATTACATGTGGCGTTAGTCAGGTCCGAAGTAGGTTCATGATGAATGCAGTTATTAGGGTCCTGTGAGTGGAAAGCATATATATTAGGGCCCTGTGAATCAGGAGTTTGCCGTCAAATTGAATCTTGAATCGAATCAGGGGTGTGATATTCGTGAATTGAATTTCAAATCAAATTTATGCATCGGTCATTGATGCGAATGGGGACAGCAATATAAACATTGAAGTTCCCCAGTTGAAATTAGTGATGTTCACCCATTAGTCACCTCGATTATATGGGAGGCCAAATTCACATTTATTAATAATTGCACTGAAGCGCAATTCAATTGCGCTGAAGCGCAAAATCCAGTTTGATTCATATCAATTGCGCTTCAGTGCAATTATTGTTACAAGCTTACACCCCTGAATAGATAGGTTATTCCATTATCATCAATTCATATGGGATATCCACTAATTGCGCTTCAGCCCAATTATTATTATTAATTAGCTTACACCCCTAGATAGGTAATCTATTCCATTATCATCAATTCCTATCTGATACTGATGGGAAATTTTGATCTGCCATTTAATTTTTTGTGTTTCACACTCATTGTTGATGACTTGGAAGTTTTATGGTTTATGCCAATATGGCAAAGGGGATGTCAGACCTGATAACTTAGGGCAAGGTACGCAAGCACCACACCAGCACACCGAGTAGGCAGATAAAAACCAGCGTGATGTGTCGACTGGTACCGGAAGGCGTGAACCCACGGCTATCTAGAAGTCAACAAAAATGGTTAGGATAGTAGAAAGGCTGATTATTCATCGGTTATGTAAATTTTTAATAACGCGATAATGGTATAAGGCATATACATGTATCTATTAAGTATACAGAATAGTTACACACCCATGTAGTTCCACAAATGTATAGACCAAGCTTAGCTAGGTTATCGTAGTACATTGAATGAATAGTTCCTCACAAATATAATTAAAGGTTATTGTAGCCCATAGGATGAGTATTGTTTGTAAATTCCTAAATATATGGATATGATGTATCATGTACATTACCCTTCCCCATCTCACAGTTATGATGTACAGTACCCCATCTCATCTCACTTATGATGTACATTACCCCGTCTCCATCCCAGAGTTACATTGTACAGTACCCCCTCCCCATTCCTCAGTTATGATGTACATTACCCCTCCCCATATCAACGTTATGATGTACATTACCCCTCCCCATATCAACGTTATGATGTACATTCCCCTCCCCATATAACGGTTATGACGTACAGTACCCCCACCCCATTCCACAGTTATGATGTACATTACCCCTCCCTATATCAACGTTATGATGTACATTACCCACCTCTCCATTCCAGTTACAGTTATAATGTACATTACTCCCTCCCCATATCAGTTATGATGTCCATGACCCCCCTTCCCCATCTCACAGTTATGATGTATATTACCCCCTCCCCATCTCACAGTTATGATGTACATTACCCCTGCACATCTCACAGTTATGTTTTATGCCAATATGGCAAATGGGATGTCAGACCTAATAACTTAGGGCAACTATAGTTACAGGTTATCGTCTCCCACTTAAAAGTAGTTACTCACAAATATAGTTAAATGTTATCGTAGTCCATAGGATGAATATTGTTAGTAAATTCCTAAATATATGGAAAGAGTTAAATGGTTTCCATACATGCATGCATACAGCATAAGTTATATCGCTGTCAGATATCGTATATTGAAATTTAAAACCTTATTATAAATGGCACACCTTTTCTGGTGGTAAGTTTAGGTATATGTTTATTGTTATACAGTGTTTGACTATCGGTATATCTTGATGTACAAAAAAAAGCGGAGGAGACTGAAGATAATTTAGGTATTTATTTTTAATGTTTCATATTCTATATACGCCCAAAACCCTGTCCACCAATTACTGCCTGTATCAGAGGATATAAGTGGCAAAGCCAAGTGGTACGTACATGTTGAAACTATGGGATATCTTTTATCATCGACAAAATCTACCGTAAATTTCATGGCAAAGCCCCTGGAATTATAGTTCTGCATATCATTTAAGGATTGGATCTGCCCGATCTGGGTTGGTGGATCACCATATTTGATGTTATTTTCTGAAATGTAGAAAGAACTAAAAAATTTCACCAATTAACAATTTGGACATGTTCATTTGTTGTTGACAGTCTGAATAATTTATTATTGTTATCACAAATGTTATCAATAAGCTGTTAATTCACTGTATACTATAAAAACCATTGGCTGTCACACCTTTAGTCGTTAAAGATACGGGCGGCCTTCCCTGCGGGTGTAGGTTTTTAAATAGTCACATCCACTAAAACTGCCTTAACTCTTTCACCACCGAATTTACACAGGTAAGTTATCCAGGACACCGGGTTTGCAGCAGTTTATATGGAAATTCTTTGTCTCACACGTGTGGCATTCATACTGGTATTTACAGAAGTGGTAGGTAGGGACACCCATATATTGTCATGACCAGTGACAACTGCCCATCAATTTGCAATACCTGCCAATGGATGACGTCATATTATTGTGATTATATCATCATGGTAATGCATGCCATGCATGAACAGGTGCGTAAATACATTTGAACTCAATATATACTCTCAGGTTCCAAATAAACATGCGGGCATGTTTATTAATTTGGACTGAAAAATACACAACATCACGTTTATTTGGCAATGAGATACATAGTGAAAATGCCATCACTATTATTAATATTAGCAAAATTTACAGCCCAGCACTCATATTTGGCCATCACGTTTATTTGGCACCTGAGAGTACTGTTACAGTTAACTTTATTTGCAATATTTCAACACAAAGTATATTCACCAAACCCACATTCAAATAGTTAGCATTATATCCAACACATTTCATAATTTTAGCATATGTGGTGATTAAGAATGTAATTAGAAGGTGTACAATGAGCATTATGATGAGAACAGACCAACAGTATGCCCAAGAAGGCACTATTTAACTGAAATAAACCCATTATCCCGCATTTAGGCTCACGTGTATATTCAACTGTGATCATATGCTAATGAATTATGAGTAACTTTCCAAAAACAACTGCCAATGATCTCAATGCATTCACAAAATGTTTATGCATGTCAATCTCATGCTTACATCATGCACTCGCAGCTATTATTATTGAAGTCCCACTATTGGCGGCACAGTGAATTTCGTTAACATTGCGTCGAAAATAGGAGACACTAGATGGATACCACAAAGGAAACGTCATTAGAAAGGGCAACAATATAACAATAACATGATTTTTGAGGGCGTTATGGTTTATTAACGGCCCGGCTGGAATGATTAACAGCCCAATGGCCTATTAGCGGCCCGAGACGAAGTCGAGGGACGCTAATAGGCCCGAGGGCTGTTAATCATTCCAGAGGGCCGTTAATAAACCATAATGCCCGATGAAATCATGTTATTACTATTATTACCACAGTTTTTGGACATTTGATCCATTTGAGGATTTAGTGGAATAATGAAGTAGATTACGAGAGAAATATTTTCAGGAACATTTAAATTTGATATCATTTGACTTGTCAGCTGACACGGACTGACGGAGTCTCGAAAATAGGACAGGGGAAAAACCAGCATTGGAGACGAGTAACAACCAATGAGAGGTAGACAGCTAAAAGTATCAATGCATACTTACGCTTAATACAATAATTCAATCATATAGCGTGAATTCCAATCATAAAACCACTATAGTGTCGAGGAAATCGGATACATCTTCCCATTATTTTCTTGAAATAAACACGCCAGATCGGAAGTTGAAGGGACGTAACTCTCGCGATAATAAACGAGATCTATAGTTTCCGGGCGGCGGGCCGATATTGAACTAGGCTTCTCATTATCGGCCCGCGGCCCGCTGTTTTGGTAACAATACGCTATTTGGAACGCCCCGAAAAACATTATCAATGGCCTAGAGAATGCCCTATAAAGTGGTAATAATCTTCTTTATTTCATAAACGTGTGTTATCGATACGTGTTTGTGATAAAGAATAACAAACTAAATCAATCGGTGCATGTGTATCTGATTAAAAGCACCACACCTGTCAGCATTGTTACGTCAACTTTTTGGGGAAACCCAGGGAAACCACAAAATAGTAGTTGTGATGTCATACATGTGCTGTCTATATTTAGGCCGGGAACATCTCAGTGTGGCCGTATTTGTCATGTCTGCGTGTTCAACTATCAATTAGTATCGATACAGACTATCACCCAAATGATATCTAGGTCGCCAACCAATAAAATCATTAGCATATCCCTGTAAACATGGTATTATTGCCTGTTATTCTCAAAAATTATTCTCTGCCTGCTAAAGCGGGCTGCGGTGGTGAACGTAAATTACGTCATGCCCGCTAAAGCGGGCTGCGGTGTTGAAAGAGTTAAACAGAAAGAATATTATATAATAGACATACAATGTATATTGTTCTTATACAAATCATAAATATCACGTACATTGCATGTTATTGTCATGTTTGTACCCTTGGTTATGTAAACAAACATTAAAAACATTACGTTATGATTGTTTTATAGGCAAACACTTGGAACTACCGCATTGTCCAATGAAAATGTTCCGTTGCACTGTGGAATGCATAGATAAAATTATTGGCGCAATCAACAATTGCATTCAAATCATACCAATTTTACACCAGGTTTGCATGAGCTCTGTTTGTTGGGATTCAGTGATTTTTTAAATGAATGAATTGATAGGTAACTGACATCTTATAGTTTGATGTATATACAGAATACACCCATAGTAACCGAAAATATTAGTGAGTGAAATTGTGGTTTTTAAGCACGTGCCTTTTCGTAAGTGGTTAAAACCACAATAACATGAGTGGTGAAAATTTGGTACTCTCAGCTACTATGGGGGGTATGTTATCTGCACCATGATTATTATTTTTTCCAGTATTTAATCATTAATTAACTGGGGGTTAGCCATATATGGGAAAATAATTGCGCTGAAGTGCAATTCAATTGTGCTTCAGCACAATTAATTTTGAATTGCGCTGAAGCGCAATTGGTTGCGCTGAAGTGCAATTGATTGTGCTAAGCGCAATTCAATTGCGCTGAAGCACAATTATTAATAAATGTGAATTTGGCCTCCCATACGATTATGCATTTTATCTTCTGCAAATTAGGGAATATAGAAACTTCCCAGAAGGGAAAAAGTAACTAAAAATATTGTTAAAATAAGACTATAGATACTTCCCGGAAGATGAGGCCTAAGCAGAATGAGGTCTCCAGAGAGTGAATTTGGTGATGCTAGCCCACTGTGCAGGATAGTATCACTAAATTCACCCTCTGGGGACCTCATTCTGAAAACGACAGACACGCTATTTGCAGGCTTGTTACAATTCAGTTTATCAAACCAGAGTAGACAAAATTTCCTAAATTTGTTATTTTTACCAGGTTTGTAAAAGAAATTGTCCATTCAATCGTGTTATTATCAAATTATTTAAAGATCTATATCACGGCCACTATTTATTGCAGGTAACCTTGTTTTTAATTTTTTGAGAATGTTTTCACTTGAAAACAGTTCCGTGGGATGATGAGCAGTAAAATGTACAGCATACTTACTTAGATAGCATGTTTTTAGTAAAATGTACAGCATACTTACTGAGATAGCATGTTTTTGGTCTTTGTAACTGGACAATGTTGGTCCTCGTAAAACGCTATATAATTTCTCCCAAGATCTGAAGTAGATGAATACAGATATTAAAATAGTATAAGAAGACACCTTGTTAGAATTCTCTGAAAGTAGACCCCAGATTAACCCTTTCATGACAGGAGCTGCTCTGGTGATCATGTGCCAGTGCTTATGGGAGACTTGCATATATAGGAGAATGCACTAGCTTACACGGTAAAGGTAAATATTGTTAGGCCAATCTATTCTCTTATATATGAGAGGCTCCCTATGGGAGACTCGCATATACAAGAGAATGCATTGGCACAGGGTTTTCACAAAATTTCAGGAAGCTCCAGTCATGGAGGGGTTAAGCATTCTTCTCATATGGCGACTGTTTGCACAATCAGTTAAGAGGTTGAAATCCACACAAATGTGCATTTAAGTCCTTTCATGTCGCAGTTGCTGTAGCTAATTTTGAAGCTGCATGTCGC
The DNA here is from genome assembly GCA_032622095.1 of Siphonodentalium dalli. NCBI lineage: Eukaryota > Metazoa > Mollusca > Scaphopoda > Gadilida > Siphonodentaliidae > Siphonodentalium > Siphonodentalium dalli. The sequence goes on from CP136065.1 coordinate 57,320,407, forward strand.
CAGTAATTATAGTGTAAATGTGTATGTTGCATTATGTGTCAGAAACATCTTCAGTTTGTCCATTTAACCCTTTACCCAACAAAACGGCCAAAAACGCCCAAATAAAGCTTCAACAGCCTAAAATACCCTGTGCCAATGCATTCTCTTATATATGCGAGTCGACCATAGGTCGCCTCGCATATATAAGAGAATGCATTGGCCTAACAATTTTTTTAAATAAATGTTTCTTACAATTTTTAGGACATAAAATAAAAAACATCCATTACCCTGCAGGGAGCCCCACACATATATAGAAGCATATATAAGAGTGTCGTCTGCTCATGTTTGTCTGGGGATCTGTATGGGTGAAATTATAAAATTGTTTAAAGAATACAAGAAAAAATTATTAAAATTGTAAAAAATTGTTAGGCCAATGCATTCTCTTGGTCGACTCGCATATATAAGAGAATGCATTGGCACAGGGCCGTTCTGTTGGGTAAAGGGTTAAGTACAAAATCATTGACACAACTTATAAATTTATTTTAACTCAAAGTTTTATCTGATTACTGATTACCAAACAGAAATTTTTCTGCCTTTGCCAAAATAGACTGTGATATGTGGCGCTATTCACAAACTTGGATAAATTGCAAAGTGATTCAGAACTACTGCTAGCAGTTGAGTGCATGACAGTGTATTACCTGTTGAGTGCATGACAGTGTCTTACATGTTGAGTGTATGACAATATCTTACCTGTTGAGTTTATATGACAATGTCTTACCTGGCGAGTGCATGACAGTATCTTACCTGTTGAGTGCATGACAGTATCTTACCTGTTGAGTGCATGACAGTATCTTACCTGTTGAGTGTATGACAGTGTCTTACCTGTTGAGTGTATGACAGTATATTACCTGTTGAGTGTATGACAGTATCTTACCTGTTGAGTTTATATGACAGTATCTTACCTGTTGAGTTTATATGACAGTATCTTACCTGTTGAGTGTATGACAGTGTCTTACCTGTTGAGTGTATGACAGTGTCTTACCTGTTGAGTGTATGACAGTGTCTTACCTGTTGAGTGTATGACAGTGTCTTACCTGTTGAGTGTATGACAGTATCTTACCTATTGAGTGTATGACAGTATCTTACCTGTTGAGTTTATATGACAGTATCTTACCTGTTGAGTGTATGACAGTATCTTACCTGTTGAGTGTATGACAGTATCTTACCTGTTGAGTTTATATGACAGTATCTTACCTGTTGAGTGTATGCCAGTGTCTTACCTGGCGAGTGTATGACAGTATCTTACCTGTTGAGTTTATATGACAGTATCTTTCATGTTGAGTGTATGACAGTATCTTACCTGTTGAGTTTATATGACAGTATCTTCATGTTGAGTGTACGACAGTATCTTACCTGGCGAGTGTATGACAGTATCTTACCTGGCGAGTGTATGACAGTATCTTACCTGTTGAGTTTATATGACAGTATCGTTCATGTTGAGTGTATGACAGTATCTTACCTGGCGAGTGTATGACTGTATCTTACCTGTTGAGTTTATATGACAGTATCTTTCATGTTGAGTGTATGACAGTATCTTACCTGGCGAGTGTATGACAGTATCTTACCTGGCGAGTGTATGACAGTATCTTACCTGTTGAGTTTATATGACAGTATCTTTCATGTTGAGTGTATGACAGTATCTTACCTGGCGAGTGTATGACAGTATCTTACCTGTTGAGTTTATATGACAGTATCTTACCTATTGAGTGTATGACAGTATCTTACCTATTGAGTGTATGACAGTATCTTACCTATTGAATGTATGACAGTATCTTATCTATTGAGTGCATGACAGTGTATTACATGTTGAGTGTATGACAGTATATTACCTGTTGAGTTTATATGACTTACCTGTTGAGTGCATGACAGTGTCTTACCTGTTGAGTGTATGACAGTATCTTACCTGTTGAGTGCATGACAGTGTCTTACCTGTTGAGTTTATATGACAGTATCTTACCTGTTGAGTGTATGACAGTATCTTACCTGTTGAGTGTATGACAGTATCTTACCTGTTGAGTTTATATGACAGTATCTTTCATGTTTAGTGCATGACAGTGTATTACTGTTGAGTGTATGACAGTGTATTACCTGTTGAGTGCATGACAATATCTTACCTGTTGAGTTTATATGACAGTATCTTACCTGTTGAGTGCATGACAGTGTATTACCTGTTGAGTTTATATGACAGTATCTTACGTGTTGAGTGCATGACAGTGTATTACCTGTTGAGTGCATGACAGTGTATTACCTGTTGAGTGTATGACAGTGTATTACCTGTTGAGTGCATGACAATATCTTACCTGTTAAGTTTATATGACAGTATCTTACCTGTTGAGCGCATGACAGTGTATTACCTGTTGAGTTTATATGACAGTATCTTACCTGTTGAGTGCATGACAGTGTATTACCTGTTGAGTTTATATGACAGTATCTTACCTGTTGAGTGCATGACAGTGTATTACCTGTTGAGTGTATGACAGTATCTTACCTGTTGGATGCCTTCTTCGTGGTGGATTCCCATTCATGTTTCCTTGTGAGCATTCCTTCTTGGGATACATCGGTCGCTGCCATCGCACCTTCTGTGAAGAAAGAAAATAAATATTGTAGAATTCAAAGATTGATTCCCATTAAAAGGATTGACCAGGTTTGAATGTCTCAAAATGGTTCAAAATTATTATTATACCTCACTGGAAAGCATCCATAATAAAATGAAATAGATTCCATAAGTATTAAAAGATTATAGTTAACCCTTTTATGATGGAAGCTGCGCTGGTGCAGCATTAACGATACTGTGCCAGTGTATTCTCTTATATATGTAAGTCTCCCACAGGGAGCCTCACATATATAAGAGAATGCACTGGCTTACAAGGTCAAGGCCAATGTATTCTCTTATATATGTGAGGCTCCTTATGGGAGACTCGCATATTTAAGAGAATGCATTGGCACAGGGTTTTCGCAAAATTTCAGGAAGCTCCAGTCATGGAAAGGATAATTAGTTTCCAAGAAAAAAACAATAACTCCACAAGTTTGGTTTTATTGTGAAATATTTTAGGATACTCAGTAACTCCGATTCATGAAGGAATTTTTTGAGGCATTCACAGGAACAACTTTATCCAATGACAATAAATACTAAATTAGTTCAATCTCAGACTTTCAAACTAAGCCTTCCAATGTAGATATTAATTATATAACCATTGATATATTAATACATGTATAAACGAGAAACAGAATAGGAACACATAACACTCTCCACCCTGAGTATCCCAACAAATCCAGATCATGTCTACAAGAAACCCATATTGGGTTTACGATATTCCTGAATCTGGTCTACAAAATACCCGGATTAGGTTTACGATATACCTGAATCCGGTCAACAAGAAACCCTGATTGGTTTACAATATTCCTGAATCCAGTCTACAAAAAACCCAGATTGGGGTTACAATATTCTTGAATGCAGTCTACAAGACACCTGGAAAAAACACAAGAATGCTGGAGCAAACTGAATTTTAATATAAATTATTTTCTTCTGAACAATTTTTCCCGGGGTTCTCGTCTTCTTTCATAGTTCTTGTGGAAAGAATCCAGGTGTTTGGACAAGCCTGAATTTAGTGTGCCTGTCATTTGCAGAATGATCTCCCCAGAGGGTGAATTTAGTGACGCTACCCTGCATAGCAGGCTAGCATCAGTAAATTCACCCTCTGGGGACCTCATTCTGCTTAGGCCTCATCTTTTCTGGAAAGTTTCTTCATTATCAAATTTCAATCATTCTGCAAATGACAGACACACTAAACTCAGGCTTGATGACAGACACACTAAACTCAGGCTTGGCCCAGAGTGCTGTGAGTGTTATTAATTAAAAAAAAAAATTCAATCATAATTAACACTTTCAGTGCCAGGGGCCTATCTCCTCGGCCCTAATTTACGGTTTTTTTGTTTTGTTTTTTTTTTAGATTTAAAAAAATATATTAACATTGTAAAAAATTGTAAAAAGTAATAACAAATGATGAAAAATTGTTAGGCCAATGCATTCTCTTATATATGCGAGGCGACCTATGGTCGACTCGCATATATAAGAGAATGCATTGGCACAGGGTATATGGGTTGATACAAAAATCGACCTGGCACTCAAAGGGTTAAGAAAACCACCGTTATCATGTTGTTAAATGGGGTGATAAATATGTATATAACGACAAATATAATCAAATTAGCCATTTTCCCGTGAAACTTAGGACAGGCAAGCCAGGTACAAAAATTGGTGAAATATGAGTACGAACGTCAAAGTGTTCCCCTATCGCATTGCGATAATTGCCAATCGGTCATTCCTGGCAGTCAGAATTCCAGTGGGCGCAGCCATCTTTGTCAGGGAACAAAAAATATACCGTACTTTAATAACTTCGTACCGGTTACCATGTACACTCAATTTCAAAGATATTGTCTTGAACCATAATTTATATTGTATTGTCCTGAGTACTCACGTGAGATGAATGCAACCTGGTGTATAAATTGCAGGCATCTGGGACAATGACCCATCTATGGAATCATCTGTCCAAGAAGCATCCAGCACTACATAATCAGGCTACTCTGCGAATGTTGTTGCATCTTCAAGTTTATAACAACGGGTGATTCCGAATGTCGATTTGAAATTTTGCATGTACATGCAAACTGTACAAATTTCGCGTGATTTTAGTTCTGATAATCCGTTTAGTGGTTATATATTAATCGTCGTGACGGCCGCATGGACATTTTTTTTTAATCTGCCTTTTTTTCTCGACAATTATCATTTGAAGTTAATAGTATTGCAAACGACAGTTCATCGCCACATTAGTTATGATGGAACTTCGTGCATGTAGTTGATAGAACGTTTCACAAATCGTCTAATCGTTGACAAAACATGCCCAATTGAGAATGCAACACACAGATATGATTCGATTCGTGATTCGATTCGATATTCGATTCGATCAAAATCTCCAATTCGCAGGACCCTAGGGTGATCAGTAGTGTACCAATCTACATACGTGAAGTCTCTCTAGCCACATATCCTGTTTAGAGTTATTTCTTTTAAAGTGATTATGAAAAGTTCTGACTGTTGTGGTCTCCAGAGTCCCAGTCTTATCAGTCTTTGCAGTCTGGTGTACTGGTAGTACAATGTCATAATTTGACATTTGCTATATCAGATTAAATTAGTTTATATCCATTACAAAGTTCTCCCTACATTTTTCTGGACCTGGGAAGGTATAACAACCTATGCCAGTCTATGGTCAGAAAAAAATAAAAATAAAACCTCCCTCATTGATTTAAAAAAAAAAATTGCATGAGAATCAGATATTAATGGGTCAGCAGTGAGGTGGCTTATCTTGATGGCTGGTTGTTCGTAGATAAATTATCATTGTAAACTTAAATTGGACTCTATTAACCCAAGTATTCCATGTCCGGGTCACCTTTTCACATTTAATCGAAGGCTGTTCTGGTGCATCATTAGGCTACACATCTCTTATATATGCGAGTCTCCCAATTTGACCCATAAATTCCAATAATTTGTGTAATTTGTATATACTATTACATAACAGTATACAACATCAAAACTCTAATTCCGATCATAGTAATTTACTATTGCCAAGGGATGGGATCGTGATCGGCCTCTCATTCAGTTTGAGGTATTGGCGACATAAATATGAAAGCTACATTTTGTAATCATACAGCTTTCATGACGAGAGCTGCGTTGGTGCAGCATTAAAGATCCTATGCCAGTGCTTTCTGGCAAAATCTTGTTTGGATTATCGTCATGACTTTTTCCTTTTTAGTTTTCATTTCGCTACCTGCCATTTCGCTACCGCGGTTGACTTTCGCCATTTCGATACCCGCCCATTTTGCTACCGCAGTCGACTTTCGCCATTTTCATACCCGCCATTTTGCTACCGCGGTTGACTTTCGCCATCGCGGTCGACTTTCGCCATTTCGCTACCGCGGTCGACTTTCGCCATTTCGCTACCGCGGTCAACTTTCGCCATTTTGCTACCGCGGTCAACTTTCGCCATTTTGCTACCCGCCATTTTGCTACCGCGGTCGACATTCGCCATTTCACTACCGCGGTCGACTTTTGCTACTGCCAATTTGCTACCGCGGTCGACTTTCGCCATTTTGCTATCCGCCATTTTGCTACCAGTCGACTTTCGCCATTTTGCTACCCACCATTTTGCTACCGCGGTCGACTATCGCCATTTTGCTACCGCGGTCGACTTTCGCCATTTCGCTACCGCGGTCAACTTTCGCCATTTTGCTACCGCGGTCAACTTTCGCCATTTTGCTACCGCGGTCAACTTTCGCCATTTTGCTACCGCGGTCAACTTTCGCCATTTTGCTACCCGCCATTTTGCTACCGCGGTCGACATTCGCCATTTCACTACCGCGGTCGACTTTTGCTACTGCCAATTTGCTACCGCGGTCGACTTTCGCCATCCGCCATTTTGCTACCACAGTCGACTTTCGCCATCGCGGTCGAGTTTCGCCATTTCGCTACCGCGGTCGACTTTCGCCGTTTTGCTATCGCGGTCGACTTTCGCCATTTCGATACCCGCCACTTCGCTACCGCGGTCGACTTTCGCCATTTCGCTACCGCGGTCGACTTTCGCCATTTTGCTACCGCGGTCGACTTTTGCCATTTTGCTACCCGCCATTTTGCTACCGCGGTCGACTTTCGCCATTTTGCTACCGCGGTCGACTTTTGCCATTTTGCTACCCGCCATTTTGCTACCGCGGTCAACTTTCGCCATTTTGCTACCGCGGTCGACTTTTGCCATTTTGCTACCCGCCATTTTGCTACCGCGGTCGACTTTCGCCATTTCGCTACCCGCCATTTTGCTACCGCGGTCGACTTTCGCCATTTTGCTACCGCGGTCGACTTTCGCCATATCGCTACCGCGGTCGACTTTCGCCATTTCGCTACCGCGGTCGACTTTCGCCATTTCGCTACCGCGGTCGACTTTCGCCATTTCGCTACCGCGGTCGACTTTCGCCATTTCGCTACCGCGGTCGACTTTCGCCATTTCGCTACCGCGGTCGACTTTCGCCATTTCGCTACCGCGGTCGACTTTTGCCATTTTGCTACCCGCCATTTTGCTACCGCGGTCGACTTTCGCCATTTTGCTACCGCGGTCGACTTTTGCCATTTTGCTACCCGCCATTTTGCTACCGCGGTCAACTTTCGCCATTTTGCTACCGCGGTCGACTTTTGCCATTTTGCTACCCGCCATTTTGCTACCCGCCATTTTGCTACCGCGGTCGACTTTCGCCATTTCGCTACCCGCCATTTTGCTACCGCGGTCGACTTTCGCCATTTTGCTACCGCGGTCAACTTTCGCCATTTCGCTACCGCGGTCGACTTTCGCCATTTCGCTACCGCGGTCGACTTTCGCCATTTCGCTACCGCGGTCGACTTTCGCCATTTCGCTACCGCGGTCGACTTTCGCCATTTCGCTACCGCGGTCGACTTTCGCCATTTCGCTACCGCGGTCGACTTTCGCCATTTCGCTACCGCGGTCGACTTTCGCCATTTCGCTACTGCGGTCGACTTTCGCCATTTCGCTACCGCGGTCGAATTTCGCTACCGCGGTCAACTTTCGCCATTTTGCTACCGCGGTCGACTTTCGCCATTTTGCTACCGCGGTCGACTTTCGCCATTTCGCTACCGCGGTCGACTTTCGCCATTTCGCTACCGCCATTTTGCTACCGCGGTCGACTCTTGCCATTTTGCTACCCGCCATTTTGCTACCGCGGTCGACTTTCGCCATTTTGCTACCCGCCATTTTGCTACCGCGGTCAACTTTCGCCATTTCGCTACCGCGGTCGACTTTCGCCATTTTGCTACCGCGGTCAACTTTTGCCATTTCGCTACCGCGGTCGACTTTCGCCATTTCGCTACCGCGGTCGACTTTCGCCATTTCGCTACCGCGGTCGACTTTGTCCATTTTGCTACCGCGGTCGACTTTCGCCATTTTGCTACTGCGGTCGACTTTCGCTACCGCGGTCAACTTTCGCCATTTTGCTACCGCGGTCAACTTTCGCCATTTTGCTACCCGCCATTTTGCTACCGCGGTCGACTTTCGCTACCGCGGTCAACTTTCGCCATTTTGCTACCCGCCATTTCACTACCGCGGTCGACTTTTGCTACTGCCAATTTTGCTACCGCGATCAACTTTCGCCATTTCGCTACCGCGGTCGACTTTCGCCATTTCGCTACCGCGGTTGACTTTCACCATTTCGCTACGGTGCTAACAAATTGGAGATTTCCCTCAACTCAGTTAATTTGATTATTTCAGTTTTATTTAGTTCCAAATTCATTGTGTTATATGACATATCAATCGTTGATGGGTAAATGCTCTTTGTTACGGTTCAACTATTGAGTTTTCACACACTGTAGTTTTCGTTGGCTATATTTGTAGTATTCTTAGTATTTGGGTCATTATATACACAAAGCCAATGTGCATATTGTTTCTGCTTCAGCCTGTCTGCTTTTATGGACCTGTATGTCCATGTTTCTTGATGCAATTTCATTGTCTATATGTTATGACGTATCAGGGCTCTGTTATTGGCAAATCATATATAAACGCTCTTTATATGGTTAAACTATTAATTTCAGCATACGCTCCGGTCTGCAGTGGGTTTATGATATATTAATGCCATTAATTGACATTAAGTCATGTATAAACACTCTTTACTATTGATTTCTGCATACGCTTGGGTCTACTACAGTGGGTTTATGTAGGTATGACATATGTATAAATGCTCTACTATCAAGCTATGGCAACGATGGTCAATCAGTTTGATATCCTCCCCATACAATATTTGTAAATGGCAGCAATAGGGGTTTCTTTTGAATGATTATCAAGCACATTCTGCCCAATGTCCCCCCTCCCTTTTGGTTGTTGTGTTATGACGTATATTTGTTGTTAATTAGCGATTCGCGCATAAATGCTCTTTACTGTATGGCTCAACTTTATGGGAACATTTATATCATGTTCTCTGCTAAATGCAAAACATAAATGGCAATGTATATCAGTTGTTGGGATTTGTTGTAATGTATGTACTAATACTTATTTTGAAGACACTTGAAATTTAAAAAGTGCCATTTCACAAAACCTCATGATGCGTAATGATTCATTTTCGAAAGGCATATTAGAGAACACGAATATAGATACTATTTTTAAACTAAATTATTCGTTGTATTATGAGTTCGACCATGTTTTAATTTTGTTTTTACCTTATTTTCAGTGTTGTATGAGTCCGACCATGTTTCAATTTTGTTGATTCCTTATTTTCAGTGTTGCATGAGTCCGTCCATGTTTCAATTTTGTTTATTCCTTATTTTCAGTGTTGAATGAGTCAGTCCATGTTTTAATTTTGTTTATTCCTTATTTTCAGTGTTGTGGGAGTCCGACCATGTTTTAATTTTGTTTATTCCTTATTTTCAGTGTTGTATGAGTCGGTCCATGTTTTAATTTTGTTTAATCCTTATTTTCAGTGTTGCATGAGTCCGACCATGTTTTAATTTTGTTTATTCCTTATTTTCAGTGTGGTATGAGTCGGTCCATGTTTTAATTTTGTTTATTCCTTATTTTCAGTGTTGTATGAGTCAGTCCATGTTTTAATTTTGTTTATTCCTTATTTTCAGTGTTGTATGAGTCAGTCCATGTTTTAATTTTGTTTATACCTTATTTTCAGTGTTGTATGAGTCAGTCCATGTTTTAATTTTGTTTATACCTTATTTTCAGTGTTGTATGAGTCCGACCATGTTTTAATTTTGTTTATACCTTATTTTCAGTGTTGTATGAGTCAGTCCATGTTTTAATTTTGTTTATACCTTATTTTCAGTGTTGTATGAGTAATGTTTTAATTTTTGTCCCCCTTATTCAGAGTTGGTTGAGTCAGACCATGTTTTAATATTTTGTTTACCTTATTTTCAGTGTAAAATGTATATTGTAGAATATATGATTTGGTTCATTCGATAATTTTTGAAAAATGTTTTATATACGAATAATTCAGTTTTAAAATAGTATCTATATTCGCGTTATCTAATATGCCTTTCGAAAATGAGTCGATCATTACGCATCATGAGGTTTTGCGAAATGGCACTTAAATTTCCCTGTTGTAGCAGGTTGTAGACCAAGTATCTTTAAAATAAGTATTAGTTATACATACATACATACATACAACAAATCCCAACAACTGATATACATCGCCATTTATGTTTTGCATTTAGCAGAGAACATGATATAAGTGTTCCCATAAAGTTGAGCCATACAGTAAAGAGCATTTATGCGCGAATCGCTAATTAACAATAAATATACGTCATAACACAACAACCACAAGGGAGGGGGGACATTGGGCAGAAATGGCGCTTAATAAACATTCAAAAGAAACCCCTGTTGCTGTCATTTACAAATACTGTATGGGGAGGATATCAAACTGATTGACCATCGTCGCCATAGCTTGATAGTAGAGCATTTATACATATGTCATACCTACATAAACCCACTGTAGTAGACCCAAGCGTATGCAGAAATCAATAGTTCAGCCCTATGTAAAGAGTGTTTATACATGACTTAATTTCAATTAATGGCATTAATATATCATAAACCCACTGCAGACCGGAGCGTATGCTGAAATTAATATAAAGAGCGTTTATATATGATTTGCCAATAACAGAGCCCTGATACGTCATAACATATAGACAATGAAATTGCATCAAGAAACATGGACATACAGGTCCATAAAAGCAGACAGGCTGAAGCAGAAACAATATGCACATTGGCTTTGTGTATATAATGACCCAAATACTAAGAATACTACAAATATAGCCAACGAAAACTACAGTGTGTGAAAACTCAATAGTTGAACCGTAACAAAGAGCATTTACCCATCAACGATTGATATGTCATATAACACAATGAATTTGGAACTAAATAAAACTGAAATAATCAAATTAACAAGCTTGATCTGAGTTGAGGGAAATCTCCAATTTGTTAGCACTGTAGCGAAATGGTGAAAGTCGACCGCGGTAGCGAAATGGTGAAAGTCGACCGCGGTAGCGAAATGGTGAAAGTAAACCGCAGTAGCGAAATGGTGAAAGTAAACCGCGGTAGCGAAATGATGATAGTCGACCGCGATAGCGAAATGGTGAAAGTCGACCGCAGTAGCAAAATGATGATAGTCGACCGCGGTAGCGAAATGGTGAAAGTCGACCGCGGTAGCGAAATGGTGAAAGTCGACCGCGGTAGCGAAATGGTGAAAGTAAACCGCGGTAGCAAAATGGTGAAAGTAAACCGCGGTAGCGAAATGATGATAGTCGACCGCGATAGCGAAATGGTGAAAGTCGACCGCGGTATCGAAATAGTGAAAGTCGACCGCGGTAGCGAAATGGGCGATAGCGAAATGGTGAAAGTCGACCGCGGTAATGCGTCATTACGCATCATGAGGTTTTGAGAAATGGCACGTAATTTTCCTGTTGTCGACTAAATAGCACTGAAAAAGATTTTTTTTGATTTGGTGCATAAGAAACATAATATTTTCAAACATCTTTAAAATAAGTATCAGGTATACATGATCTAAATGTTCCCATAAAGTTGAGCCATACAGTAAAGAGCTTTTTATGTGAATTGCTAATTAACGATAAATATACGTCATACCACAACAACAAACAAGGGAAGAAATGGTCAAAATATATATTTGAAGGCTATATTTATAAATATATTAACGATAAATATACGTCATACCACAACAACAAGGGCAGAAATGTTGCTCGATAATTAGTCAAAATATATATTTGAAGGCTATATTTATAAATATATTAACGATAAATATACGTCATACCACAACAACAAGGGCAGAAATGATGCTCGATAATTAGTCAAAATATATATTTGAAGGCTATATTTATAAATATATTAACGATAAATATACGTCATACCACAACAACAAGGGCAGAAATGGTGCTCGATAATTAGTCAAAATATATATTTGAAGGCTATATTTATAAATATAAAATATAACAATTTATAAAATAAAATTCATTCTGGCAGTCTAAAGCCTACGAGTTACAAACCACCATATGTGAATGGTGTATGTGAATGGTGTCTGACATATTACGAACTTTGATAATACGTTTACTTATGTTTGTTGGCATTGTGAGGAAGTTGTCTCTCTCGTCTATTTAACGATGCACATTGTGAATTGTTTTAATAATGCAATAATTTAAACTCCCAACAATAAACACAGCACTGGTGCTTTATTTCATCTGTATAACAGATTTAAGACTATAAAAATGATGAGTAAGGATAGGAATGAAGAACACTATACGAAAACAATATTAGTATGTACATGTACATGATGTTTCTCTAGGGGAACTCAAACCACGCATCTTGACATGAAACATGCTTTATCAGGTTTTGACCTGCAGATAAATACAAACAAATAATTACAAATAACTGATGTACAATCAAGTTCATTTCCATACAGAATTTCCAAGTAAAATATAAATAGACATGAAATAATGATAAATATGTTAATATATAACATCAAATCCGTATGCATGGGAGATGCAATTACCAACCATATGCATTTGACATAGCACACGGCCACAAGCATGTGATATACCGTTAGCAGGGATTATACGCATGTGATATGGACATCCGACCACATGCGTGCAATATAGCAGCAATTTGGACATCAGATCACAGGCATGCGATATAGCAATCAGCCCACACACATGTGACATAGGTATATATAGCCACATGCATGTGATATTGCAACACAAATATAAATATGTAAACATGAGATGAAAGCAAATAAATAAGCGAAAATGACCATGAAGCATTGATTAATTGGCAAATATAATATAACTTATCAAGAGAATGGTTCAGTAAAACAGTAAGATGCCAGATAAACTAATAGAAGAAATGCTTAGCAGGATTGTAATTTGCATGTGAGTCATGCAATTCACAGCCCTGGGATACCTAATTATAAGTAAGATAAAGCACGAAAAGTAATGTTAGTTAACGTACACATTGGCAATATGCCATAGTGATGTATATCAGTGTTCCGTTCGCAACATCCAAGGTTGGAGCCAATTAAGCTCGAAAGTATCAGATCGGATTCCAAATTCGCAAACTATTAAAAGTCTCACAATTCAGTCACCAAGAACAGACCCACTAAAATGCTGTCACATTGTGCACATGCAGTCTTATCACCGGTCTGATGATACACATGAGTGTATCACAGTAGCATTACTGACACACGACTTATCACGTGTTGTCATTGTAACCGGTTCACTGTAGTAACTGGTTCACTGTAGTGACTGGCTTGCCGTAGTGACTGTATATTGAATGGCAGTTAGTACATGTGTTTTGAATGGCAGTTAGTACATATGTTTTGAATGGCAGTTAGTATATGTATATTGAATGGCAGTTAGTACATGTATATTGATAGGCAGTTAGTACATGTATATTGATAGGCAGCTAGTACATGTATATTGATAGGCAGTTAGTACATGTATATTGATAGGCAGTTATTACATGTATATTGATAGGCAGTTATTACATGTATATTGATGTACCAATCCAAACAAAATAAAATATATGCATGTATCCGGTAACCTGCCCGGCCCAATCTACAATACATACAGTCGTGCATGATATATATTCACCAGTCATTCTTATAATCTAAGTATGTCCACAGTCACCTAACTAAATATGTCTACAGTCACCTAACTATGTATATCTACAGTCACCTAACTAAATATGTCTACAGTCACCTAACTAAGTAATGTCTACAGTCACCTAACTAAATTCCAATTATTTTTTAAATTTCAGAAATTCTCTTCATATAATATATAGTATATGAATAAACTTGTAAACTTTTTGTAATTTTGGAACGGCCTTATATAGTCTTATATGAGTGCCTTATTGTTACAATATAATAGTCTAGCTTATGTATATCCCCCTCGATACATATAGAGGATCTTCAATAAGTAATATTGGGATAATATATATTTTATGAAATGGGTTTGATAAATTTGATTCACAACCAGTCATAGAAGAGTTGTGAATCATATTTATCAAATGAGTTTCATAAAATCTTATATCCAAACGTAATGAGTTGAAGATCTTGTATATCACAAGAAAAAAACTAGAGCTTTATGCCTTTTTTAACAAATCAAAATCCTTAAAAACTGTAAAATGCACACATTTACAGTGTTGGCGGTGATCTTCACAACCATATACGACAGTATTGCGCGCTCTGGCTGGCGACGGAAAATATAGTCCCCCAATTTGTGTACTCAGATTTTGTGTCTATTTTCGTAAGTGCAACAAAGTTCGACAAGAATTAAAATTTAATGAACAAAGCAATTATATTTCATGGTCTGGTGTTGGTATCATGCACAGATTTTTGAAATAGTATTAATCCACGTGGTTATTTTGTTGACGTGATGCCAAGTGATCCCGGGAAACATTCGCATATTCATAACTAGTGAGATATATAGAGGATATGAAATGAGTGTTTCTCTCATATGATATTTATGAAACGAGTCTAAGAATTTTCAGTTCAGTTCAACTGAAAATTCGTGACGGGTTTCATAAATATCATATGAGAGAAACACGAATTACATATTCTATTTATCATATAACACCTATAAATTGATTATGATGTCCAAAACGCACACAAATCACTAAATAGCTATATGACATTGGCAGCAAAAGGTTAATGTGACGTCACTTCATTGCACCGGAAGACCAATTACACCTGGTGAACTAGCAGAAATAATATGCAAGCGAAGATATAGTGCGCTATTCTGTTCTCAGTTTGTGACATTATATCGTATGTTTATTAGATAAATACGAATTACATATTCTATTTATCGTATAACAATGTCCAAAACTATATATTTCAAGATTATAATTGCGAGAATTTCGGCATCGCGTTGATTGACGCGCACGAATTTGACCTGCATTTAGTTAGAGATACAGCTTGGCCCCGGCTGCCATTCAGCCAATCAAAACACACTTTTTGTCAACAAACCATCAAATTATTGGAAGGTGATACGAACTAGTAGTTCATATGAAATTGATTTATGACATACTTTCCAACGTAAATAATGATTGAGTCATATGATAAAAGGAAATATGTAATATTTTTTAATAGGGAGCCTCGCATATATAAGAGAATGCATTGGGCTAAACATATTTACCTCAACCTTGTAAGCCAGTGCATTCTTACATATCTGAGGCTCCCATATATATAAGAGAATGAACTTGCTGGCACAGGATCTTTAATGCTGCAGCAGCACAACTCCCGTCATGAAAGGGTTAATTGGAAAGCAGTAGCAATAAATTTAAGAGAGATTCATTGCTTCATCGCATCAACTTCATGTTACCTCAACATGTGTGCATATATCTGTATAGGTGCTGCCTCCTCAGTTTTCTAAGTAGTCACTTCATATTTCACAGTAGAAAACATCATGTAGAGATCGCCTTTTCTAAGTTGCCATAAGTAGCATGTCCATAGATGGAAATTTGTTGTTTTTGTCAGATATATCAAGTTTATGTCCCCATATGCACCTCACTGCCGTTATTAAATGTCACAAGTTCTTGTTATTTGTTCTTGTTAAATATTGAAATTTCTCATTGAGATACTGATGAAAATGAAATACAGAGAACAATAGTTCATTTCAGGTCAGGTAGAAATGATAAGATATACCTAGCAGATCTGTGTGTTGACATGATGGCATTGTCATTTCTATCTGATAATATATGCGAAAATCCCCACCCCCCCCCCCCCCCAATTCAAAAGTTGACAAACTGTAGAAAGTAGAACATCATGTAAAGCACATGGGGATAAGTGCTATATATATATAAGAATTATTATTATCACATAATTAGCCCCTGAACCCAGCCTCATATTTATTTTAGTAAGACACACATGTATTATCGGCGCACAGTGACTAAAGAGTTTACTTGACTTGACTTGATGACCGTATCATTTTGCTAACAAAACAAATGTCTTGGAAAGATTATCAGATAATTATTAACCATAATGTCCAGGTCTTGTATTGGCTATTACACTTCCTCCCTCAACAATATAGAACATGTTTGTTAGTGTGCATTGCTCTACTCATTCCGCAATGAGATACATGTACAATATGGGAATAATTTGATTGAATTATGCCCTATGTAGCTACTAATTAATATTGGGCAGGATAAAAAAAAAAATTCAGCATTCCCCATGTTGTACTGAACTGTGAGGTACATGTGTAATAATAAAATGGGAGAAAGAGTAACCATGCATTATAACCAATACATTGCCTGTACATTATAACCAATACATTGCCTGTACACCATTGTATTTATTTTATGTGTAAACATTTACCAAGCACATACGTGACCCACCATATCAAATCCAGTCGGAAGTCGGGATTTTTTTTACCCTGTGCCAATGCATTCTCTTATATATGCGAGTCGACCACAGGTCGCCTCGCATATATAAGAGAATGCATTGGCCTAACAATTTTTTACAATTTTAATAATTTTTTCTTGTATTCTTTAACAATTTTATAATTTCACCCATACAGAGCCCCAGACAAACATGAGCAGACGACACTCTTCTATATGCTTCTATATATGTGTGGGGCTCCCTGCAGGGTAATGGATGTTTTTTATTTTATGTCCTAAAAATTGTAAGAAACATTTATTTAAAAAAAATGATAAAAAATTGTTAGGCCAATGCATTCTCTTATATATGCGAGGCGACCTATGGTTGACTCGCATATATAAGAGAATGCATTGGCACAGGGTAAAAAAATCCCGACTTACGACTGGATTTGATATGGCGGGTCACATATACTAAGGAAGAGCCCTAAGCTCTTTACATAATGTTCTCGTTTCTACAGTTTGTAAACTTTTGAGTTAGGGGGTGGGAATTTTCGAGCATTATCAGATATAGAAATGACAATGCCATCATGATGTCAACACAGATCTGCTAGCTATATCTTACCATTTCTACCTGACCTAAAATGAACTATAGTTCTGTATTTCATTTTCGTCTGTTTCTCAATGAGAACTTCTGACCTTTAACAATGAACGAGTTGTTGTATTAGTTGTTGTATTAGTTGTTGTATTAGTTGTTGTATTAGTTGTTGTATTAGTTGTTGTATTAGTTGTTGTATTAGTTGTTGTATTAGTTGTTGTATTAGTTGTTGTATTAGTTGTTGTATTAGTTGTTGTATTAGTTGTTGTATTAGTTGTTGTATTAGTTGTTGTATTAGTTGTTGTATTAGTTGTTGTATTAGTTGTTGTATTAGTTGTTGTATTAGTGGTTGTATTAGTGGTTGTATTAGTTGTTGTATTAGTTGTTGTATTAGTGGTTGTATTAGTGGTTGTATTAGTTCTTGTATTAGTTCTTGTATTAGTTCTTGTATTAGTTCTTGTATTAGTTCTTGTATTAGTGGTTGTATTAGTGGTTGTATTAGTGGTTGTATTAGTGGTTGTATTAGTGGTTGTATTAGTTGTTGTATTAGTTGTTGTATTAGTGGTTGTATTAGTGGTTGTATTAGTTCTTGTATTAGTTCTTGTATTAGTTCTTGTATTAGTTCTTGTATTAGTTCTTGTATTAGTTCTTGTATTAGTTCTTGTATTAGTTCTTGTATTAGTTCTTGTATTAGTTCTTGTATTAGTTCTTGTATTAGTTCTTGTATTAGTTCTTGTATTAGTTCTTGTATTAGTTCTTGTATTAGTTCTTGTATTAGTTCTTGTATTAGTTCTTGTATTAGTTCTTGTATTAGTTCTTGTATTAGTTCTTGTATTAGTTCTTGTATTAGTTCTTGTATTAGTGGTTGTATTAGTTCTTGTATTAGTTCTTGTATTAGTTCTTGTATTAGTTCTTGTATTAGTTCTTGTATTAGTGGTTGTATTAGTGGTTGTATTAGTGGTTGTATTAGTGGTTGTATTAGTGGTTGTATTAGTGGTTGTATTAGTGGTTGTATTAGTTCTTGTATTAGTTCTTGTATTAGTTCTTGTATTAGTTCTTGTCTTAGTTCTTGTCTTAGTTGTTGTGTTAGTGGTTGTGTTAGTGGTTGTGTTAGTTGTTGTATTAGTTGTTGTATTAGTTGTTGTATTAGTGGTTGTATTAGTTCTTGTATTAGTTCTTGTATTAGTGGTTGTATTAGTGGTTGTATTAGTTCTTGTATTAGTTCTTGTATTAGTTCTTGTATTAGTTCTTGTATTAGTTCTTGTATTAGTTCTTGTATTAGTTCTTGTATTAGTTCTTGTATTAGTTCTTGTATTAGTTCTTGTATTAGTTCTTGTATTAGTTCTTGTATTAGTGGTTGTGTTAGTTCTTGTGTTAGTTCTTGTGTTAGTTCTTGTGTTAGTTCTTGTATTAGTTCTTGTATTAGTTCTTGTATTAGTTCTTGTATTAGTTCTTGTATTAGTTGTTGTATTAGTTCTTGTATTAGTTCTTGTATTAGTGGTTGTATTAGTTCTTGTATTAGTTCTTGTATTAGTGGTTGTATTAGTGGTTGTATTAGTTGTTGTATTAGTGGTTGTATTAGTGGTTGTATTAGTTGTTGTATTAGTTGTTGTATTAGTTGTTGTATTAGTTGTTGTATTAGTTCTGGTATTAGTTGTTGTATTAAATACAAACAAATAATTACAAATAACTGATGTACAATCAAGTTCATTTCCATACAGAATTTCCAAGTAAAATATAAATAGACATGAAATAATGATAAATATGTTAATATATAACATCAAATCCGTATGCATGGGAGATGCAATTACCAACCATATGCATTTGACATAGCACACGGCCACAAGCATGTGATATACCGTTAGCAGGGATTATACGCATGTGATATGGACATCCGACCACATGCGTGCAATATAGCAGCAATTTGGACATCAGATCACAGGCATGCGATATAGCAATCAGCCCACACACATGTGACATAGGTATATATAGCCACATGCATGTGATATTGCAACACAAATATAAATATGTAAACATGAGATGAATGCAAATAAATAAGCGAAAATGACCATGAAGCATTGATTAATTGGCAAATATAATATAACTTATCAAGAGAATGGTTCAGTAAAACAGTAAGATGCCAGATAAACTAATAGAAGAAATGCTTAGCAGGATTGTAATTTGCATGTGAGTCATGCAATTCACAGCCCTGGGATACCTAATTATAAGTAAGATAAAGCACGAAAAGTAATGTTAGTTAACGTACACATTGGCAATATGCCATAGTGATGTATATCAGTGTTCAGTTCGCAACATCCAAGGTTGGAGCCAATTAAGCTCGAAAGTATCAGATCGGATTCCAAATTCGCAAACTATTAAAAGTCTCACAATTCAGTCACCAAGAACAGACCCACTAAAATGCTGTCGCATTGTGCACATGCAGTCTTATCACCGGTCTGATGATACACATGAGTGTATCACAGTAGCATTACTGACACACGACTTATCACGTGTTGTCATTGTAACCGGTTCACTGTAGTAACTGGTTCACTGTAGTGACTGGCTTGCCGTAGTGACTGTATATTGAATGGCAGTTAGTACATGTGTTTTGAATGGCAGTTAGTACATATGTTTTGAATGGCAGTTAGTATATGTATATTGAATGGCAGTTAGTACATGTATATTGATAGGCAGTTAGTACATGTATATTGATAGGCAGCTAGTACATGTATATTGATAGGCAGTTAGTACATGTATATTGATAGGCAGTTATTACATGTATATTGATAGGCAGTTATTACATGTATATTGATGTACCAATCCAAACAAAATAAAATATATGCATGTATCCGGTAACCTGCCCGGCCCAATCTACAATACATACAGTCGTGCATGATATATATTCACCAGTCATTCTTATAATCTAAGTATGTCCACAGTCACCTAACTAAATATGTCTACAGTCACCTAACTATGTATATCTACAGTCACCTAACTAAATATGTCTACAGTCACCTAACTAAGTAATGTCTACAGTCACCTAACTAAATTCCAATTATTTTTTAAATTTCAGAAATTCTCTTCATATAATATATAGTATATGAATAAACTTGTAAACTTTTTGTAATTTTGGAACGGCCTTATATAGTCTTATATGAGTGCCTTATTGTTACAATATAATAGTCTAGCTTATGTATATACCCCTCGATACATATAGAGGATCTTCAATAAGTAATATTGGGATAATATATATTTTATGAAATGGGTTTGATAAATTTGATTCACAACCAGTCATAGAAGAGTTGTGAATCATATTTATCAAATGAGTTTCATAAAATCTTATATCCAAACGTAATGAGTTGAAGATCTTGTATATCACAAGAAAAAAACTAGAGCTTTATGCCTTTTTTAACAAATCAAAATCCTTAAAAACTGTAAAATGCACACATTTACAGTGTTGGCGGTGATCTTCACAACCATATACGACAGTATTGTGCGCTCTGGCTGGCGACGGAAAATATAGTCCCCCAATTTGTGTACTCAGATTTTGTGTCTATTTTCGTAAGTGCAACAAAGTTCGACAAGAATTAAAATTTAATGAACAAAGCAATTATATTTCATGGTCTGGTGTTGGTATCATGCACAGATTTTTGAAATAGTATTAATCCACGTGGTTATTTTGTTGACGTGATGCCAAGTGATCCCGGGAAACATTCGCATATTCATAACTAGTGAGATATATAGAGGATATGAAATGAGTGTTTCTCTCATATGATATTTATGAAACGAGTCTAAGAATTTTCAGTTCAGTTCAACTGAAAATTCGTGACGGGTTTCATAAATATCATATGAGAGAAACACGAATTACATATTCTATTTATCATATAACACCTATAAATTGATTATGATGTCCAAAACGCACACAAATCACTAAATAGCTATATGACATCGGCAGCAAAAGGTTAATGT
This sequence comes from Siphonodentalium dalli, assembly GCA_032622095.1. Lineage (NCBI taxonomy): Eukaryota > Metazoa > Mollusca > Scaphopoda > Gadilida > Siphonodentaliidae > Siphonodentalium > Siphonodentalium dalli. The sequence goes on from CP136065.1 coordinate 57,341,428, forward strand.
GACGTCACTTCATTGCACCGGAAGACCAATTACACCTGGTGAACTAGCAGAAATAATATGCAAGCGAAGATATAGTGCGCTATTCTGTTCTCAGTTTGTGACATTATATCGTATGTTTATTAGATAAATACGAATTACATATTCTATTTATCGTATAACAATGTCCAAAACTATATATTTCAAGATTATAATTGCGAGAATTTCGGCATCGCGTTGATTGACGCGCACGAATTTGACCTGCATTTAGTTAGAGATACAGCTTGGCCCCGGCTGCCATTCAGCCAATCAAAACACACTTTTTGTCAACAAACCATCAAATTATTGGAAGGTGATACGAACTAGTAGTTCATATGAAATTGATTTATGACATACTTTCCAACGTAAATAATGATTGAGTCATATGATAAAAGGAAATATGTAATATTTTTTAATAGGGAGCCTCGCATATATAAGAGAATGCATTGGGCTAAAAATATTTACCTCAACCTTGTAAGCCAGTGCATTCTTACATATCTGAGGCTCCCATATATATAAGAGAATGAACTTGCTGGCACAGGATCTTTAATGCTGCAGCAGCACAACTCCCGTCATGAAAGGGTTAATTGGAAAGCAGTAGCAATAAATTTAAGAGAGATTCATTGCTTCATCGCATCAACTTCATGTTACCTCAACATGTGTGCATATATCTGTATAGGTGCTGCCTCCTCAGTTTTCTAAGTAGTCACTTCATATTTCACAGTAGAAAACATCATGTAGAGATCGCCTTTTCTAAGTTGCCATAAGTAGCATGTCCATAGATGGAAATTTGTTGTTTTTGTCAGATATATCAAGTTTATGTCCCCATATGCACCTCACTGCCGTTATTAAATGTCACAAGTTCTTGTTATTTGTTCTTGTTAAATATTGAAATTTCTCATTGAGATACTGATGAAAATGAAATACAGAGAACAATAGTTCATTTCAGGTCAGGTAGAAATGATAAGATATACCTAGCAGATCTGTGTGTTGACATGATGGCATTGTCATTTCTATATCTGATAATATATGCGAAAATCCCCACCCCCCCCCCCCCCCCCAATTCAAAAGTTGACAAACTGTAGAAAGTAGAACATCATGTAAAGCACATGGGGATAAGTGCTATATATATATAAGAATTATTATTATCACATAATTAGCCCCTGAACCCAGCCTCATATTTATTTTAGTAAGACACACATGTATTATCGGCGCACAGTGACTAAAGAGTTTACTTGACTTGACTTGATGACCGTATCATTTTGCTAACAAAACAAATGTCTTGGAAAGATTATCAGATAATTATTAACCATAATGTCCAGGTCTTGTATTGGCTATTACACTTCCTCCCTCAACAATATAGAACATGTTTGTTAGTGTGCATTGCTCTACTCATTCCGCAATGAGATACATGTACAATATGGGAATAATTTGATTGAATTATGCCCTATGTAGCTACTAATTAATATTGGGCAGGATAAAAAAAAAAATTCAGCATTCCCCATGTTGTACTGAACTGTGAGGTACATGTGTAATAATAAAATGGGAGAAAGAGTAACCATGCATTATAACCAATACATTGCCTGTACATTATAACCAATACATTGCCTGTACACCATTGTATTTATTTTATGTGTAAACATTTACCAAGCACATACGTGACCCACCATATCAAATCCAGTCGGAAGTCGGGATTTTTTTTACCCTGTGCCAATGCATTCTCTTATATATGCGAGTCGACCACAGGTCGCCTCGCATATATAAGAGAATGCATTGGCCTAACAATTTTTTACAATTTTAATAATTTTTTCTTGTATTCTTTAACAATTTTATAATTTCACCCATACAGAGCCCCAGACAAACATGAGCAGACGACACTCTTCTATATGCTTCTATATATGTGTGGGGCCCCCTGCAGGGTAATGGATGTTTTTTATTTTATGTCCTAAAAATTGTAAGAAACATTTATTTAAAAAAAATGATAAAAAATTGTTAGGCCAATGCATTCTCTTATATATGCGAGGCGACCTATGGTTGACTCGCATATATAAGAGAATGCATTGGCACAGGGTAAAAAAATCCCGACTTACGACTGGATTTGATATGGCGGGTCACATATACTAAGGAAGAGCCCTAAGCTCTTTACATAATGTTCTCGTTTCTACAGTTTGTAAACTTTTGAGTTAGGGGGTGGGAAATTTCGAGCATTATCAGATATAGAAATGACAATGCCATCATGATGTCAACACAGATCTGCTAGCTATATCTTACCATTTCTACCTGACCTAAAATGAACTATAGTTCTGTATTTCATTTTCGTCTGTTTCTCAATGAGAACTTCCGACCTTTAACAATGAACGAGTTGTTGTATTAGTTGTTGTATTAGTTGTTGTATTAGTTGTTGTATTAGTTGTTGTATTAGTTGTTGTATTAGTTGTTGTATTAGTTGTTGTATTAGTTGTTGTATTAGTTGTTGTATTAGTTGTTGTATTAGTTCTTGTATTAGTTCTTGTATTAGTTCTTGTATTAGTTCTTGTATTAGTTCTTGTATTAGTTCTTGTATTAGTTCTTGTATTAGTTCTTGTATTAGTTCTTGTATTAGTTCTTGTATTAGTTCTTGTATTAGTTCTTGTATTAGTTCTTGTATTAGTTCTTGTATTAGTTCTTGTATTAGTTCTTGTATTAGTTCTTGTATTAGTTCTTGTATTAGTTCTTGTATTAGTGGTTGTATTAGTTCTTGTATTAGTTCTTGTATTAGTTCTTGTATTAGTTCTTGTATTAGTTCTTGTATTAGTTCTTGTATTAGTTCTTGTATTAGTTCTTGTATTAGTTCTTGTATTAGTGGTTGTATGAGTGGTTGTATTAGTGGTTGTATTAGTGGTTGTATTAGTGGTTGTGTTAGTGGTTGTGTTAGTGGTTGTGTTAGTTCTTGTGTTAGTTCTTGTGTTAGTTCTTGTGTTAGTTCTTGTGTTAGTTGTTGTGTTAGTTGTTGTGTTAGTTGTTGTGTTAGTTGTTGTGTTAGTTGTTGTGTTAGTTGTTGTGTTAGTTGTTGTGTTAGTTGTTGTGTTAGTTGTTGTATTAGTTGTTGTATTAGTTGTTGTATTAGTTGTTGTATTAGTGGTTGTATTAGTGGTTGTATTAGTGGTTGTATTAGTTCTTGTATTAGTTCTTGTATTAGTTCTTGTATTAGTTGTTGTATTAGTTGTTGTATTAGTTCTTGTATTAGTTCTTGTATTAGTTCTTGTATTAGTTCTTGTGTTAGTGGTTGTGTTAGTGGTTGTGTTAGTGGTTGTGTTAGTGGTTGTGTTAGTGGTTGTGTTAGTTCTTGTGTTAGTTGTTGTGTTAGTTGTTGTGTTAGTTGTTGTGTTAGTTGTTGTGTTAGTTGTTGTGTTAGTTCTTGTGTTAGTTCTTGTATTAGTGGTTGTATTAGTGGTTGTATTAGTGGTTGTATTAGTGGTTGTATTAGTGGTTGTATTAGTGGTTGTATTAGTGGTTGTATTAGTGGTTGTATTAGTGGTTGTATTAGTGGTTGTATTAGTTCTTGTATTAGTTCTTGTATTAGTTCTTGTATTAGTTCTTGTATTAGTTCTTGTATTAGTTCTTGTATTAGTTCTTGTATTAGTTCTTGTATTAGTTCTTGTATTAGTTCTTGTATTAGTTCTTGTATTAGTTCTTGTATTAGTTGTTGTATTAGTTGTTGTATTAGTTGTTGTGTTAGTTGTTGTGTTAGTTGTTGTGTTAGTTGTTGTGTTAGTTGTTGTGTTAGTTGTTGTGTTAGTTCTTGTGTTAGTTCTTGTGTTAGTGGTTGTGTTAGTGGTTGTGTTAGTGGTTGTGTTAGTTCTTGTGTTAGTTCTTGTGTTAGTTGTTGTGTTAGTTGTTGTGTTAGTTGTTGTGTTAGTTCTTGTGTTAGTTCTTGTGTTAGTTCTTGTATTAGTGGTTGTATTAGTGGTTGTATTAGTGGTTGTATTAGTGGTTGTATTAGTTGTTGTATTAGTTCTTGTATTAGTTCTTGTATTAGTTCTTGTATTAGTTCTTGTATTAGTTGTTGTATTAGTGGTTGTATTAGTGGTTGTATTAGTGGTTGTATTAGTGGTTGTATTAGTGGTTGTATTAGTGGTTGTATTAGTGGTTGTATTAGTGGTTGTATTAGTGGTTGTATTAGTTCTTCTATTAGTTCTTCTATTAGTTCTTCTATTAGTGGTTGTATTAGTGGTTGTATTAGTGGTTGTATTAGTTCTTGTATTAGTTCTTGTATTAGTTCTTGTATTAGTTCTTGTATTAGTTCTTGTATTAGTTCTTGTATTAGTTCTTGTATTAGTTCTTGTATTATTTCTTGTATTAGTTCTTGTATTAGTTCTTGTATTAGTTCTTGTATTAGTTGTTGTATTAGTTGTTGTATTAGTTGTTGTATTAGTTGTTGTATTAGTTGTTGTATTAGTTCTTGTATTAGTTCTTGTATTAGTTCTTGTATTAGTTCTTGTATTAGTTCTTGTATTAGTTCTTGTATTAATTCTTGTATTAGTTCTTGTATTAGTTCTTGTATTAGTTCTTGTATTAGTTCTTGTATTAGTTGTTGTATTAGTTGTTGTATTAGTTGTTGTATTAGTTGTTGTATTAGTTGTTGTATTAGTTGTTGTATTAGTTGTTGTATTGGTTGTTGTATTGGTGGTTGTATTGGTGGTTGTATTGGTGGTTGTATTAGTTCTTGTATTAGTTCTTGTATTAGTTGTTGTATTAGTGGTTGTATTAGTTGTTGTATTAGATGTTGTATTAGTTGTTGTATTAGTTGTTGTATTAGTTCTTGTATTAGTGGTTGTATTAGTTGTTGTATTAGTTGTTGTATTAGTTGTTGTATTAGTTCTTGTATTAGTTGTTGTATTAGTTGTTGTATTAGTTGTTGTATTAGTTGTTGTATTAGTTGTTGTATTAGTTGTTGTATTAGTGGTTGTATTAGTGGTTGTATTAGTGGTTGTATTAGTTCTTGTATTAGTTGTTGTATTAGTGGTTGTATTAGTGGTTGTATTAGTGGTTGTATTAGTGGTTGTATTAGTGGTTGTATTAGTGGTTGTATTAGTGGTTGTATTAGTTGTTGTATTAGTGGTTGTATTAGTGGTTGTATTAGTTGTTGTATTAGTTGTTGTATTAGTTCTTGTATTAGTTGTTGTATTAGTGGTTGTATTAGTTCTTGTATTAGTTCTTGTATTAGTTCTTGTATTAGTTCTTGTATTAGTTATTGTATTAGTTCTTGTATTAGTTCTTGTATTAGTTCTTGTATTAGTTCTTGTATTAGTTCTTGTATTAGTTCTTGTATTAGTTCTTGTATTAGTTCTTGTATTAGTTCTTGTATTAGTTCTTGTATTAGTTCTTGTATTAGTTCTTGTATTAGTTCTTGTATTAGTTCTTGTATTAGTTCTTGTATTAGTTCTTGTATTAGTTGTTGTATTAGTTGTTGTATTAGTTCTTGTATTAGTTGTTGTATTAGTTGTTGTATTAGTTGTTGTATTAGTTGTTGTATTAGTTCTTGTATTAGTTCTTGTATTAGTTCTTGTATTAATTCTTGTATTAGTTCTTGTATTAGTTCTTGTATTAGTTCTTGTATTAGTTCTTGTATTAGTTCTTGTATTAGTTCTTGTATTAGTTCTTGTATTAGTTCTTGTATTAGTGGTTGTATTAGTTCTTGTATTAGTTCTTGTATTAGTTCTTGTATTAGTTCTTGTATTAGTTCTTGTATTAGTTCTTGTATTAGTTCTTGTATTAGTTCTTGTATTAGTTCTTGTATTAGTTCTTGTATTAGTTCTTGTATTAGTTCTTGTATTAGTTCTTGTATTAGTTCTTGTATTAGTTCTTGTATTAGTTCTTGTATTAGTTCTTGTATTAGTTCTTGTATTAGTTCTTGTATTAGTTCTTGTATTAGTTCTTGTATTAGTTCTTGTATTAGTTCTTGTATTAGTTCTTGTATTAGTGGTTGTATTAGTGGTTGTATTAGTGGTTGTATTAGTTGTTGTATTAGTTGTTGTATTAGTTGTGTTAGTTCTTGTGTTAGTTCTTGTATTAGTTCTTGTATTAGTTCTTGTATTAGTGGTGGTATTAGTTGTTGTATTAGTTCTTGTATTAGTTCTTGTGTTAGTTCTTGTGTTAGTTCTTGTATTAGTTCTTGTATTAGTGGTTGTATTAGTTCTTGTATTAGTTCTTGTATTAGTTGTTGTATTAGTGGTTGTGTTAGTGGTTGTGTTAGTTCTTGTGTTAGTTGTTGTATTAGTGGTTGTGTTAGTGGTTGTGTTAGTTCTTGTGTTAGTTGTTGTATTAGTGGTTGTATTAGTTCTTGTATTAGTTGTTGTATTAGTTGTTGTATTAGTTGTTGTATTAGTTCTTGTATTAGTTCTTGTATTAGTTGTTGTATTAGTTGTTGTATTAGTTGTTGTATTAGTTGTTGTATTAGTTGTTGTATTAGTTGTTGTATTGGTTGTTGTATTGGTGGTTGTATTGGTGGTTGTATTGGTGGTTGTATTGGTTCTTGTATTAGTTCTTGTATTAGTTGTTGTATTAGTTGTTGTATTAGTGGTTGTGTTAGTTCTTGTATTAGATGTTGTATTAGTTGTTGTATTAGATGTTGTATTAGATGTTGTATTAGATGTTGTATTAGTTCTTGTATTAGTTCTTGTATTAGTTGTTGTATTAGTTGTTGTATTAGTTGTTGTATTAGTTGTTGTATTAGTTCTTGTATTAGTTGTTGTATTAGTTGTTGTATTAGTTCTTGTATTAGTTGTTGTATTAGTGGTTGTATTAGTGGTTGTATTAGTTGTTGTATTAGTTGTTGTATTAGTTGTTGTATTAGTTCTTGTATTAGTTGTTGTATTAGTGGTTGTATTAGTGGTTGTATTAGTTGTTGTATTAGTGGTTGTATTAGTGGTTGTATTAGTTGTTGTATTAGTGGTTGTATTAGTGGTTGTATTAGTGGTTGTATTAGTTGTTGTATTAGTTGTTGTATTAGTTGTTGTATTAGTTGTTGTATTAGTTGTTGTATTAGTTCTTGTATTAGTTCTTGTATTAGTTCTTGTATTAGTTCTTGTATTAGTTCTTGTATTAGTTCTTGTATTAGTTCTTGTATTAGTTCTTGTATTAGTTCTTGTATTAGTTCTTGTATTAGTTCTTGTATTAGTTCTTGTATTAGTTCTTGTATTAGTGGTTGTATTAGTGGTTGTATTAGTGGTTGTATTAGTGGTTGTATTAGTGGTTGTATTAGTGGTTGTATTAGTTCTTGTATTAGTTCTTGTATTAGTTCTTGTATTAGTTCTTGTATTAGTTCTTGTATTAGTTCTTGTATTAGTTCTTGTATTAGTTCTTGTATTAGTTCTTGTATTAGTTCTTGTATTAGTTGTTGTATTAGTTGTTGTATTAGTTCTTGTATTAGTTGTTGTATTAGTGGTTGTATTAGTGGTTGTATTAGTTGTTGTATTAGTGGTTGTATTAGTGGTTGTATTAGTTGTTGTATTAGTGGTTGTATTAGTGGTTGTATTAGTTCTTGTATTAGTTCTTGTATTAGTTCTTGTATTAGTTGTTGTATTAGTTGTTGTATTAGTTGTTGTATTAGTGGTTGTATTAGTTGTTGTATTAGTTGTTGTATTAGTTCTTGTATTAGTTGTTGTATTAGTGGTTGTATTAGTGGTTGTATTAGTGGTTGTATTAGTTCTTGTATTAGTGGTTGTATTAGTGGTTGTATTAGTTGTTGTATTAGTTGTTGTATTAGTTGTTGTATTAGTTGTTGTATTAGTTGTTGTATTAGTTGTTGTATTAGTGGTTGTATTAGTGGTTGTATTAGTTCTTGTATTAGTTCTTGTATTAGTTCTTGTATTAGTTGTTGTATTAGTGGTTGTATTAGTGGTTGTATTAGTTCTTGTATTAGTTCTTGTATTAGTTCTTGTATTAGTTCTTGTATTAGTTCTTGTATTAGTGGTTGTATTAGTGGTTGTATTAGTGGTTGTATTAGTTCTTGTATTAGTTCTTGTATTAGTTCTTGTATTAGTTCTTGTATTAGTTCTTGTATTAGTTCTTGTATTAGTTCTTGTATTAGTTCTTGTATTAGTTCTTGTATTAGTTCTTGTATTAGTTCTTGTATTAGTTCTTGTATTAGTTCTTGTATTAGTTCTTGTATTAGTTCTTGTATTAGTTCTTGTATTAGTTGTTGTATTAGTGGTTGTATTAGTGGTTGTATTAGTTGTTGTATTAGTTCTTGTATTAGTTCTTGTATTAGTTGTTGTATTAGTTGTTGTATTAGTTCTTGTGTTAGTTCTTGTGTTAGTTCTTGTATTAGTTCTTGTATTAGTTCTTGTATTAGTGGTGGTATTAGTTGTTGTATTAGTTCTTGTATTAGTTCTTGTATTAGTTCTTGTATTAGTTCTTGTATTAGTTCTTGTATTAGTTCTTGTATTAGTTGTTGTATTAGTGGTTGTATTAGTGGTTGTATTAGTTGTTGTATTAGTTCTTGTGTTAGTTCTTGTGTTAGTTCTTGTATTAGTTCTTGTGTTAGTTCTTGTGTTAGTGGTTGTGTTAGTGGTTGTGTTAGTTCTTGTGTTAGTTCTTGTGTTAGTTCTTGTGTTAGTTCTTGTGTTAGTTCTTGTGTTAGTTCTTGTGTTAGTTGTTGTATTAGTTGTTGTATTAGTGGTTGTATTAGTGGTTGTATTAGTGGTTGTATTAGTTCTTGTATTAGTTCTTGTATTAGTTGTTGTATTAGTTGTTGTATTAGTGGTTGTATTAGTTGTTGTATTAGTTGTTGTATTAGTTGTTGTATTAGTGGTTGTATTAGTGGTTGTATTAGTTGTTGTATTAGTTGTTGTATTAGTTGTTGTATTAGTTCTTGTATTAGTTGTTGTATTAGTGGTTGTATTAGTGGTTGTATTAGTGGTTGTATTAGTGGTTGTATTAGTGGTTGTATTAGTGGTTGTATTAGTTGTTGTATTAGTTGTTGTATTAGTTGTTGTATTAGTTGTTGTATTAGTTGTTGTATTAGTGGTTGTATTAGTGGTTGTATTAGTGGTTGTATTAGTGGTTGTATTAGTGGTTGTATTAGTGGTTGTATTAGTGGTTGTATTAGTGGTTGTATTAGTGGTTGTATTAGTGGTTGTATTAGTGGTTGTATTAGTTCTTGTATTAGTTCTTGTATTAGTTCTTGTATTAGTTCTTGTATTAGTTCTTGTATTAGTTCTTGTATTAGTTCTTGTATTAGTTCTTGTATTAGTTGTTGTATTAGTGGTTGTATTAGTGGTTGTATTAGTTCTTGTATTAGTTCTTGTATTAGTTCTTGTATTAGTTGTTGTATTAGTTGTTGTATTAGTTGTTGTATTAGTTGTCGTATTAGTTGTCGTATTAGTTGTCGTATTAGTTGTCGTATTAGTTGTCGTATTAGTTCTTGTATTAGTTGTTGTATTAGTTGTTGTATTAGTGGTTGTATTAGTGGTTGTATTAGTGGTTGTATTAGTGGTTGTATTAGTGGTTGTATTAGTGGTTGTATTAGTGGTTGTATTAGTTCTTGTATTAGTTCTTGTATTAGTTCTTGTATTAGTTCTTGTATTAGTTCTTGTATTAGTTCTTGTATTAGTTCTTGTATTAGTTCTTGTATTAGTGGTTGTATTAGTGGTTGTATTAGTGGTTGTATTAGTGGTTGTATTAGTGGTTGTATTAGTGGTTGTATTAGTTCTTGTATTAGTTCTTGTATTAGTTGTTGTATTAGTTCTTGTATTAGTTGTTGTATTAGTGGTTGTATTAGTGGTTGTATTAGTTGTTGTATTAGTTGTTGTATTAGTTGTTGTATTAGTTGTTGTATTAGTTCTTGTATTAGTTCTTGTATTAGTTGTTGTATTAGTGGTTGTATTAGTGGTTGTATTAGTGGTTGTATTAGTGGTTGTATTAGTGGTTGTATTAGTGGTTGTATTAGTGGTTGTATTAGTTGTTGTATTAGTTGTTGTATTAGTTGTTGTATTAGTTGTTGTATTAGTTGTTGTATTAGTTGTTGTATTAGTTCTTGTATTAGTTGTTGTATTAGTTGTTGTATTAGTTCTTGTATTAGTTCTTGTATTAGTTCTTGTATTAGTTGTTGTATTAGTTGTTGTATTAGTTGTTGTATTAGTTCTTGTATTAGTTGTTGTATTAGTGGTTGTATTAGTGGTTGTATTAGTTCTTGTATTAGTGGTTGTATTAGTGGTTGTATTAGTGGTTGTATTAGTGGTTGTATTAGTTCTTGTATTAGTTCTTGTATTAGTTCTTGTATTAGTTGTTGTATTAGTTGTTGTATTAGTTGTTGTATTAGTTGTTGTATTAGTGGTTGTATTAGTTGTTGTATTAGTTGTTGTATTAGTTGTTGTATTAGTTGTTGTATTAGTGGTTGTATTAGTGGTTGTATTAGTGGTTGTATTAGTGGTTGTATTAGTGGTTGTATTAGTTGTTGTATTAGTTGTTGTATTAGTTGTTGTATTAGTTGTTGTATTAGTTGTTGTATTAGTTGTTGTATTAGTTGTTGTATTAGTGGTTGTATTAGTGGTTGTATTAGTTGTTGTATTAGTTCTTGTATTAGTTCTTGTATTAGTTGTTGTATTAGTGGTTGTATTAGTGGTTGTATTAGTTCTTGTATTAGTTCTTGTATTAGTTGTTGTATTAGTTGTTGTATTAGTTGTTGTATTAGTTGTTGTATTAGTTGTTGTATTAGTTCTTGTATTAGTTCTTGTATTAGTTCTTGTATTAGTTGTTGTATTAGTTGTTGTATTAGTGGTTGTATTAGTGGTTGTATTAGTGGTTGTATTAGTGGTTGTATTAGTGGTTGTATTAGTGGTTGTATTAGTTGTTGTATTAGTTGTTGTATTAGTTGTTGTATTAGTTCTTGTATTAGTTGTTGTATTAGTTGTTGTATTAGTGGTTGTATTAGTTGTTGTATTAGTTCTTGTATTAGTTGTTGTATTAGTTGTTGTATCAGTGGTTGTATTAGTGGTTGTATTAGTGGTTGTATTAGTTGTTGTATTAGTGGTTGTATTAGTGGTTGTATTAGTTCTTGTATTAGTTGTTGTATTAGTTGTTGTATTAGTTGTTGTATTAGTTGTTGTATTAGTGGTTGTATTAGTTGTTGTATTAGTTCTTGTATTAGTTGTTGTATTAGTGGTTGTATTAGTGGTTGTATTAGTGGTTGTATTAGTGGTTGTATTAGTGGTTGTATTAGTTGTTGTATTAGTTGTTGTATTAGTTGTTGTATTAGTTGTTGTATTAGTTGTTGTATTAGTTGTTGTATTAGTTGTTGTATTAGTTCTTGTATTAGTTGTTGTATTAGTGGTTGTATTAGTTGTTGTATTAGTTGTTGTATTAGTTGTTGTATTAGTTGTTGTATTAGTTCTTGTATTAGTTCTTGTTTTAGTGGTTGTGTTAGCTCTTGTGTTAGTTCTTGTATTAGTTCTTGTATTAGTTCTTGTATTAGTTCTTGTATTAGTTCTTGTATTAGTTGTTGTATTAGTTGTTGTATTAGTTGTTGTATTAGTGGTTGTATTAGTGGTTGTATTAGTGGTTGTATTAGTTGTTGTATTAGTTCTTGTATTAGTTCTTGTATTAGTTGTTGTATTAGTTGTTGTATTAGTGGTTGTATTAGTTCTTGTATTAGTTCTTGTATTAGTTCTTGTATTAGTTCTTGTATTAGTTCTTGTATTAGTTGTTGTATTAGTTGTTGTATTAGTGGTTGTATTAGTGGTTGTATTAGTGGTTGTATTAGTTGTTGTATTAGTTCTTGTATTAGTTCTTGTATTAGTTGTTGTATTAGTTGTTGTATTAGTGGTTGTATTAGTTCTTGTATTAGTTCTTGTATTAGTTCTTGTATTAGTTCTTGTATTAGTTCTTGTATTAGTTCTTGTATTAGTTCTTGTATTAGTTCTTGTATTAGTTCTTGTATTAGTTCTTGTATTAGTTCTTGTATTAGTTCTTGTATTAGTTCTTGTATTAGTTCTTGTATTAGTTCTTGTATTAGTTCTTGTATTAGTTCTTGTATTAGTTCTTGTATTAGTTCTTGTATTAGTTCTTGTATTAGTTCTTGTATTAGTTCTTGTATTAGTGGTTGTATTAGTGGTTGTATTAGTTCTTGTATTAGTTCTTGTATTAGTTCTTGTATTAGTTCTTGTATTAGTTCTTGTATTAGTTCTTGTATTAGTTCTTGTATTAGTTCTTGTATTAGTTCTTGTATTAGTTGTTGTATTAGTTGTTGTATTAGTTGTTGTATTAGTTGTTGTATTAGTTGTTGTATTAGTGGTTGTATTAGTGGTTGTATTAGTTCTTGTATTAGTTCTTGTATTAGTTCTTGTATTAGTTCTTGTATTAGTTCTTGTATTAGTTCTTGTATTAGTTCTTGTGTTAGTTCTTGTGTTAGTTCTTGTGTTAGTTCTTGTGTTAGTTCTTGTGTTAGTTCTTGTATTAGTTCTTGTATTAGTTCTTGTATTAGTTGTTGTATTAGTTGTTGTATTAGTGGTTGTATTAGTGGTTGTATTAGTGGTTGTATTAGTGGTTGTATTAGTTCTTGTATTAGTGGTTGTATTAGTTCTTGTATTAGTTCTTGTATTAGTGGTTGTATTAGTGGTTGTATTAGTGGTTGTATTAGTTCTTGTATTAGTTCTTGTATTAGTTGTTGTATTAGTTGTTGTATTAGTGGTTGTATTAGTGGTTGTATTAGTTCTTGTATTAGTGGTTGTATTAGTGGTTGTATTAGTTGTTGTATTAGTTGTTGTATTAGTTGTTGTATTAGTTCTTGTATTAGTTGTTGTATTAGTGGTTGTATTAGTTGTTGTATTAGTTCTTGTATTAGTTGTTGTATTAGTTGTTGTATTAGTTGTTGTATTAGTTCTTGTATTAGTTCTTGTATTAGTGGTTGTGTTAGCTCTTGTGTTAGTTCTTGTATTAGTTCTTGTATTAGTTCTTGTATTAGTTCTTGTATTAGTTGTTGTATTAGTTCTTGTATTAGTTGTTGTATTAGTGGTTGTATTAGTGGTTGTATTAGTTGTTGTATTAGTTGTTGTATTAGTGGTTGTATTAGTGGTTGTATTAGTTCTTGTATTAGTGGTTGTATTAGTGGTTGTATTAGTTGTTGTATTAGTTGTTGTATTAGTTGTTGTATTAGTTGTTGTATTAGTGGTTGTATTAGTGGTTGTATTAGTGGTTGTATTAGTTCTTGTATTAGTTCTTGTATTAGTTGTTGTATTAGTTCTTGTATTAGTTGTTGTATTAGTGGTTGTATTAGTGGTTGTATTAGTTGTTGTATTAGTTGTTGTATTAGTTGTTGTATTAGTTGTTGTATTAGTTCTTGTATTAGTTCTTGTATTAGTTGTTGTATTAGTGGTTGTATTAGTTGTTGTATTAGTTGTTGTATTAGTTGTTGTATTAGTTGTTGTATTAGTTCTTGTATTAGTTCTTGTATTAGTGGTTGTGTTAGCTCTTGTGTTAGTTCTTGTATTAGTTCTTGTATTAGTTCTTGTATTAGTTCTTGTATTAGTTGTTGTATTAGTTGTTGTATTAGTTGTTGTATTAGTGGTTGTATTAGTTGTTGTATTAGTTGTTGTGTTAGTTCTTGTGTTAGTGGTTGTGTTAGCTCTTGTATTAGTTCTTGTATTAGTTCTTGTATTAGTTCTTGTATTAGTTGTTGTATTAGTGGTTGTATTAGTGGTTGTATTAGTGGTTGTATTAGTGGTTGTATTAGTGGTTGTATTAGTGGTTGTATTAGTGGTTGTATTAGTTGTTGTATTAGTTCTTGTATTAGTTCTTGTATTAGTTATTAGTTCTTGTATTAGTTCTTGTATTAGTTCTTGTATTAGTGGTTGTATTAGTGGTTGTATTAGTGGTTGTATTAGTGGTTGTATTAGTGGTTGTATTAGTGGTTGTATTAGTGGTTGTATTAGTGGTTGTATTAGTGGTTGTATTAGTGGTTGTATTAGTTCTTGTATTAGTTCTTGTATTAGTTCTTGTATTAGTTCTTGTATTAGTTCTTGTATTAGTTCTTGTATTAGTTCTTGTATTAGTTCTTGTATTAGTTCTTGTATTAGTTCTTGTATTAGTTCTTGTATTAGTTCTTGTATTAGTTCTTGTATTAGTTCTTGTATTAGTTCTTGTATTAGTTGTTGTATTAGTTGTTGTATTAGTTGTTGTATTAGTTGTTGTATTAGTTGTTGTATTAGTTGTTGTATTAGTTGTTGTATTAGTTGTTGTATTAGTTGTTGTATTAGTTGTTGTATTAGTTGTTGTATTAGTTGTTGTATTAGTTGTTGTATTAGTTGTTGTATTAGTTGTTGTATTAGTGGTTGTATTAGTGGTTGTATTAGTTGTTGTATTAGTTGTTGTATTAGTTGTTGTATTAGTTGTTGTATTAGTGGTTGTATTAGTGGTTGTATTAGTGGTTGTATTAGTTCTTGTATTAGTTCTTGTATTAGTTGTTGTATTAGTTCTTGTATTAGTTGTTGTATTAGTGGTTGTATTAGTGGTTGTATTAGTTGTTGTATTAGTTGTTGTATTAGTTGTTGTATTAGTTGTTGTATTAGTTCTTGTATTAGTTCTTGTATTAGTTGTTGTATTAGTGGTTGTATTAGTTGTTGTATTAGTTGTTGTATTAGTTGTTGTATTAGTTGTTGTATTAGTTGTTGTATTAGTTCTTGTATTAGTGGTTGTGTTAGCTCTTGTGTTAGTTCTTGTATTAGTTCTTGTATTAGTTCTTGTATTAGTTCTTGTATTAGTTGTTGTATTAGTTGTTGTATTAGTTGTTGTATTAGTGGTTGTATTAGTTGTTGTATTAGTTGTTGTGTTAGTTCTTGTGTTAGTGGTTGTGTTAGCTCTTGTATTAGTTCTTGTATTAGTTCTTGTATTAGTTCTTGTATTAGTTGTTGTATTAGTGGTTGTATTAGTGGTTGTATTAGTGGTTGTATTAGTGGTTGTATTAGTGGTTGTATTAGTGGTTGTATTAGTGGTTGTATTAGTTGTTGTATTAGTTCTTGTATTAGTTCTTGTATTAGTTATTAGTTCTTGTATTAGTTCTTGTATTAGTTCTTGTATTAGTGGTTGTATTAGTGGTTGTATTAGTGGTTGTATTAGTGGTTGTATTAGTGGTTGTATTAGTGGTTGTATTAGTGGTTGTATTAGTGGTTGTATTAGTGGTTGTATTAGTTCTTGTATTAGTTCTTGTATTAGTTCTTGTATTAGTTCTTGTATTAGTTCTTGTATTAGTTCTTGTATTAGTTCTTGTATTAGTTCTTGTATTAGTTCTTGTATTAGTTCTTGTATTAGTTCTTGTATTAGTTCTTGTATTAGTTCTTGTATTAGTTCTTGTATTAGTTCTTGTATTAGTTCTTGTATTAGTTGTTGTATTAGTTGTTGTATTAGTTGTTGTATTAGTTGTTGTATTAGTTGTTGTATTAGTTGTTGTATTAGTTGTTGTATTAGTTGTTGTATTAGTTGTTGTATTAGTTCTTGTATTAGTTCTTGTATTAGTTCTTGTATTAGTTCTTGTATTAGTTCTTGTATTAGTTCTTGTATTAGTTCTTGTATTAGTTCTTGTATTAGTTCTTGTATTAGTTCTTGTATTAGTTCTTGTATTAGTTCTTGTATTAGTTCTTGTATTAGTTCTTGTATTAGTTCTTGTATTAGTTCTTGTATTAGTGGTTGTATTAGTGGTTGTATTAGTTCTTGTATTAGTTCTTGTATTAGTTCTTGTATTAGTTCTTGTATTAGTTCTTGTATTAGTTCTTGTATTAGTTCTTGTATTAGTTCTTGTATTAGTTCTTGTATTAGTTCTTGTATTAGTTCTTGTATTAGTTCTTGTATTAGTTCTTGTATTAGTTGTTGTATTAGTTGTTGTATTAGTGGTTGTATTAGTTGTTGTATTAGATGTTGTATTAGTTGTTGTATTAGTTGTTGTATTAGTGGTTGTATTAGTGGTTGTATTAGTTGTTGTATTAGTTGTTGTATTAGTTCTTGTATTAGTTGTTGTATTAGTTGTTGTATTAGTTGTTGTATTAGTTCTTGTATTAGTTCTTGTATTAGTTGTTGTATTAGTTGTTGTATTAGTTGTTGTATTAGTTGTTGTATTAGTTGTTGTATTAGTGGTTGTATTAGTGGTTGTATTAGTTGTTGTATTAGTTGTTGTATTAGTTCTTGTATTAGTTGTTGTATTAGTGGTTGTATTAGTTCTTGTATTAGTTCTTGTATTAGTTGTTGTATTAGTTGTTGTATTAGTTGTTGTATTAGTTGTTGTATTAGTTGTTGTATTAGTTCTTGTATTAGTTGTTGTATTAGTTGTTGTATTAGTTGTTGTATTAGTGGTTGTATTAGTGGTTGTATTAGTGGTTGTATTAGTTCTTGTATTAGTGGTTGTATTAGTGGTTGTATTAGTTGTTGTATTAGTTGTTGTATTAGTTGTTGTATTAGTTGTTGTATTAGTTCTTGTATTAGTTGTTGTATTAGTGGTTGTATTAGTTGTTGTATTAGTTCTTGTATTAGTTGTTGTATTAGTTGTTGTATTAGTTGTTGTATTAGTTCTTGTATTAGTTCTTGTATTAGTTCTTGTATTAGTTGTTGTATTAGTGGTTGTATTAGTGGTTGTATTAGTTCTTGTGTTAGTTCTTGTGTTAGTGGTTGTGTTAGTTCTTGTGTTAGTTCTTGTATTAGTTCTTGTATTAGTTCTTGTATTAGTTCTTGTATTAGTTCTTGTATTAGTTCTTGTATTAGTTCTTGTATTAGTTGTTGTATTAGTGGTTGTATTAGTGGTTGTATTAGTTGTTGTATTAGTGGTTGTATTAGTGGTTGTATTAGTTGTTGTATTAGTTGTTGTATTAGTTGTTGTATTAGTTGTTGTATTAGTTCTTGTATTAGTTCTTGTATTAGTGGTTGTATTAGTGGTTGTATTAGTTCTTGTATTAGTTCTTGTATTAGTTCTTGTATTAGTTCTTGTATTAGTTCTTGTATTAGTTCTTGTATTAGTTCTTGTATTAGTTCTTGTATTAGTTCTTGTATTAGTGGTTGTATTAGTGGTTGTGTTAGTTCTTGTATTAGTTCTTGTATTAGTTCTTGTATTAGTTCTTGTATTAGTTCTTGTATTAGTGGTTGTATTAGTGGTTGTATTAGTGGTTGTATTAGTTCTTGTATTAGTTGTTGTATTAGTTGTTGTATTAGTTGTTGTATTAGTTGTTGTATTAGTGGTTGTATTAGTTGTTGTATTAGTTGTTGTATTAGTTCTTGTATTAGTTGTTGTATTAGTTGTTGTATTAGTGGTTGTATTAGTGGTTGTATTAGTGGTTGTATTAGTGGTTGTATTAGTGGTTGTATTAGTTGTTGTATTAGTTGTTGTATTAGTTGTTGTATTAGTTCTTGTATTAGTTGTTGTATTAGTGGTTGTATTAGTGGTTGTATTAGTTCTTGTATTAGTTCTTGTGTTAGTTCTTGTGTTAGTGGTTGTGTTAGTTCTTGTGTTAGTTCTTGTATTAGTTCTTGTATTAGTTCTTGTATTAGTTGTTGTATTAGTTGTTGTATTAGTTCTTGTATTAGTTGTTGTATTAGTGGTTGTATTAGTGGTTGTATTAGTTGTTGTATTAGTGGTTGTATTAGTGGTTGTATTAGTTGTTGTATTAGTGGTTGTATTAGTTCTTGTATTAGTTGTTGTATTAGTGGTTGTATTAGTGGTTGTATTAGTGGTTGTATTAGTGGTTGTATTAGTTCTTGTATTAGTTCTTGTATTAGTTCTTGTATTAGTTCTTGTATTAGTTCTTGTATTAGTGGTTGTGTTAGTGGTTGTGTTAGTTCTTGTGTTAGTTCTTGTATTAGTTCTTGTATTAGTTCTTGTATTAGTTCTTGTATTAGTTCTTGTATTAGTTCTTGTATTAGTGGTTGTATTAGTGGTTGTGTTAGTTCTTGTATTAGTTCTTGTATTAGTTCTTGTATTAGTTCTTGTATTAGTTGTTGTATTAGTTGTTGTATTAGTTGTTGTATTAGTTGTTGTATTAGTTGTTGTATTAGTGGTTGTATTAGTTGTTGTATTAGTTGTTGTATTAGTTGTTGTATTAGTTCTTGTATTAGTTGTTGTATTAGTGGTTGTATTAGTGGTTGTATTAGTGGTTGTATTAGTGGTTGTATTAGTTGTTGTATTAGTTGTTGTATTAGTTGTTGTATTAGTTGTTGTATTAGTTCTTGTATTAGTTGTTGTATTAGTTGTTGTATTAGTGGTTGTATTAGTTGTTGTATTAGTTCTTGTATTAGTTGTTGTATTAGTTGTTGTATTAGTTCTTGTATTAGTTGTTGTGTTAGTTGTTGTGTTAGCTCTTGTGTTAGTTCTTGTGTTAGTTCTTGTATTAGTTCTTGTATTAGTTCTTGTATTAGTTCTTGTATTAGTTGTTGTATTAGTTCTTGTATTAGTTGTTGTATTAGTGGTTGTATTAGTGGTTGTATTAGTGGTTGTATTAGTGGTTGTATTAGTTGTTGTATTAGTTGTTGTATTAGTTGTTGTATTAGTTGTTGTATTAGTTGTTGTATTAGTTGTTGTATTAGTTGTTGTATTAGTTGTTGTATTAGTTGTTGTATTAGTTGTTGTATTAGTTGTTGTATTAGTGGTTGTATTAGTGGTTGTATTAGTGGTTGTATTAGTTCTTGTATTAGTTCTTGTATTAGTTCTTGTATTAGTTCTTGTATTAGTTCTTGTATTAGTTCTTGTATTAGTTCTTGTGTTAGTTCTTGTGTTAGTTCTTGTATTAGTTCTTGTATTAGTTCTTGTATTAGTTCTTGTATTAGTTCTTGTATTAGTTCTTGTATTAGTTCTTGTATTAGTTCTTGTGTTAGTTCTTGTGTTAGTTCTTGTGTTAGTTCTTGTATTAGTTCTTGTATTAGTTCTTGTATTAGTTCTTGTATTAGTTGTTGTATTAGTTGTTGTATTAGTTGTTGTATTAGTTGTTGTATTAGTTGTTGTATTAGTTGTTGTATTAGTGGTTGTATTAGTGGTTGTATTAGTTCTTGTATTAGTTCTTGTATTAGTTGTTGTATTAGTTGTTGTATTAGTTGTTGTATTAGTTGTTGTATTAGTTGTTGTATTAGTGGTTGTATTAGTGGTTGTATTAGTTCTTGTATTAGTTCTTGTATTAGTTCTTGTATTAGTTCTTGTATTAGTTGTTGTATTAGTTGTTGTATTAGTGGTTGTATTAGTGGTTGTATTAGTGGTTGTATTAGTGGTTGTATTAGTGGTTGTATTAGTTCTTGTATTAGTTCTTGTATTAGTTCTTGTATTAGTTCTTGTATTAGTTCTTGTATTAGTTCTTGTATTAGTTCTTGTATTAGTTCTTGTATTAGTGGTTGTATTAGTGGTTGTATTAGTGGTTGTATTAGTGGTTGTATTAGTGGTTGTATTAGTGGTTGTATTAGTTCTTGTATTAGTTCTTGTATTAGTTCTTGTATTAGTTCTTGTATTAGTTCTTGTATTAGTTCTTGTATTAGTTCTTGTATTAGTTCTTGTATTAGTTCTTGTATTAGTTCTTGTATTAGTTCTTGTATTAGTTCTTGTATTAGTTCTTGTATTAGTTCTTGTATTAGTTCTTGTATTAGTTCTTGTATTAGTTCTTGTATTAGTTCTTGTATTAGTTCTTGTATTAGTTGTTGTATTAGTTGTTGTATTAGTTGTTGTATTAGTTGTTGTATTAGTTGTTGTATTAGTTGTTGTATTAGTTGTTGTATTAGTGGTTGTATTAGTGGTTGTATTAGTTCTTGTATTAGTTCTTGTATTAGTTCTTGTATTAGTTCTTGTGTTAGTTCTTGTGTTAGTTCTTGTGTTAGTTCTTGTGTTAGTTCTTGTGTTAGTTCTTGTGTTAGTTCTTGTGTTAGTTCTTGTGTTAGTTCTTGTATTAGTTCTTGTATTAGTTGTTGTATTAGTTGTTGTATTAGTCGTTGTATTAGTGGTTGTATTAGTGGTTGTATTAGTGTTTGTATTAGTTCTTGTATTAGTTCTTGTGTTAGTTCTTGTGTTAGTTCTTGTGTTAGTTCTTGTGTTAGTTCTTGTGTTAGTTCTTGTGTTAGTTCTTGTGTTAGTTCTTGTGTTAGTTCTTGTATTAGTTCTTGTATTAGTGGTTGTATTAGTGGTTGTATTAGTTGTTGTATTAGTTGTTGTATTAGTTGTTGTATTAGTTCTTGTATTAGTTCTTGTATTAGTTCTTGTATTAGTTGTTGTATTAGTGGTTGTATTAGTTCTTGTATTAGTTCTTGTATTAGTTCTTGTATTAGTTCTTGTATTAGTTCTTGTATTAGTTGTTGTATTAGTTCTTGTATTAGTTCTTGTATTAGTTCTTGTATTAGTTCTTGTATTAGTTCTTGTATTAGTTCTTGTATTAGTTCTTGTATTAGTTCTTGTATTAGTTCTTGTATTAGTTGTTGTATTAGTTGTTGTATTAGTTGTTGTATTAGTTCTTGTATTAGTTCTTGTATTAGTTCTTGTATTAGTTCTTGTATTAGTTCTTGTATTAGTTCTTGTATTAGTTCTTGTATTAGTTCTTGTATTAGTTCTTGTATTAGTTCTTGTATTAGTGGTTGTATTAGTGGTTGTATTAGTTCTTGTATTAGTTCTTGTATTAGTTCTTGTATTAGTTCTTGTATTAGTTCTTGTATTAGTTCTTGTATTAGTTCTTGTATTAGTTCTTGTATTAGTTCTTGTATTAGTTGTTGTATTAGTTGTTGTATTAGTTGTTGTATTAGTTGTTGTATTAGTTGTTGTATTAGTGGTTGTATTAGTGGTTGTATTAGTTCTTGTATTAGTTCTTGTATTAGTTCTTGTGTTAGTTCTTGTGTTAGTTCTTGTGTTAGTTCTTGTGTTAGTTCTTGTGTTAGTTCTTGTGTTAGTTCTTGTGTTAGTTCTTGTATTAGTTCTTGTATTAGTTCTTGTATTAGTTGTTGTATTAGTTGTTGTATTAGTCGTTGTATTAGTGGTTGTATTAGTGGTTGTATTAGTGGTTGTATTAGTTCTTGTATTAGTTCTTGTATTAGTTCTTGTATTAGTTCTTGTATTAGTTCTTGTATTAGTTCTTGTGTTAGTTCTTGTGTTAGTTCTTGTATTAGTTCTTGTATTAGTTGTTGTATTAGTTGTTGTATTAGTTGTTGTATTAGTGGTTGTATTAGTGGTTGTATTAGTGGTTGTATTAGTGGTTGTATTAGTTCTTGTATTAGTTGTTGTATTAGTGGTTGTATTAGTGGTTGTATTAGTGGTTGTATTAGTTCTTGTATTAGTTGTTGTATTAGTTCTTGTATTAGTGGTTGTATTAGTTCTTGTATTAGTTGTTGTATTAGTTCTTGTATTAGTTCTTGTATTAGTTGTTGTATTAGTGGTTGTATTAGTTCTTGTATTAGTTCTTGTATTAGTTGTTGTATTAGTTGTTGTATTAGTGGTTGTATTAGTGGTTGTATTAGTTCTTGTATTAGTTCTTGTATTAGTTCTTGTATTAGTTGTTGTATTAGTGGTTGTATTAGTTCTTGTATTAGTTCTTGTATTAGTTCTTGTATTAGTTCTTGTATTAGTTCTTGTATTAGTTGTTGTATTAGTTGTTGTATTAGTTGTTGTATTAGTTGTTGTATTAGTTGTTGTATTAGTTGTTGTATTAGTTCTTGTATTAGTTCTTGTATTAGTTCTTGTATTAGTTGTTGTATTAGTTGTTGTATTAGTTGTTGTATTAGTTGTTGTATTAGTTGTTGTATTAGTTCTTGTATTAGTTCTTGTATTAGTTGTTGTATTAGTTGTTGTATTAGTTGTTGTATTAGTTGTTGTATTAGTTGTTGTATTAGTTGTTGTATTAGTTGTTGTATTAGTTGTTGTATTAGTTGTTGTATTAGTTGTTGTATTAGTGGTTGTATTAGTTCTTGTATTAGTTCTTGTATTAGTGGTTGTATTAGTGGTTGTATTAGTTGTTGTATTAGTTGTTGTATTAGTTGTTGTATTAGTTGTTGTATTAGTTCTTGTATTAGTTCTTGTATTAGTTCTTGTATTAGTTCTTGTATTAGTTCTTGTATTAGTTCTTGTATTAGTTCTTGTATTAGTTCTTGTATTAGTTCTTGTATTAGTTCTTGTATTAGTTCTTGCATTAGTTCTTGTATTAGTTCTTGTATTAGTTCTTGTATTAGTTCTTGTATTAGTTGTTGTAAAAATGAGCCCTGTGACGTCGTCTATTTGCTATTTGGTAAATTCGACAAAAATAATAAACAAAGTACAATAACTCTGGTAAAAATATCCGGCCAGACCTGGCTTGCGATCGCATTCTAGGTAATGGTCAGGTGAACTCATATACCTAATATCTTTTAAATCCGTTTACATTTGTTCAGGTTATGACTCTTACAAATTCGGGACAGACGGACAGACGGACGGACGGAACCCATTACTATATCCCCCGCGAATTTTAAATTTGGCGGGGGATAATAAACCATATGATTAACGGATACTGAGGAGTAGTTACTTGATTCATATTTAATTATTAGTAGTTAACTAGTTACTGATGTCAGGTAAAAGCAGGGTTTCCGCCAGGGGAAAATAAATCAGTCCGTATTTGGGAAATAAATAACGTGACGGGGTGACCATGGTTCGTCCCGTCGGCAGAAAATTTTGGTATATTGTCACTGAAAAGTAGTCGTTTCCTTGCACCTGAGATACTCACAAAGCAACCCAAAGCTACATATATTATGCAAGTTGATCATTTCCATGGGTGCATTAATTCTGTTGATGGTACCCTGAGCATTAATCATGTAATTACACCCATGATACCGCCCTCTGCATGATTGAAGACTAAATAATTGAAAAAGCTACAGGTTTAATAACAGTGTTTAAAATTTATTCGCTTCCGACAGGTATAATTAAACACTAAAAGCATCTATGCATTGACAAACAAGGAGAATTGAATTAAATATTTCTAAGAATTTCAAAAGGTAGCTTCCGTGAAAATGAAACCGAAAGGATATATTCTGTCAATCGTAAAACTATTTGTGCACTGTGACGTCATACTGCAAAAGATATTTATAGCGGCGTATTATGAAAGGTAGCGAAATCGTTCAAACTCAAACAGTAGCTTGTTCAATAGTCTACATTAGTCCAACAACTATAGTTTGATCTCCGAGCGTGAGTAGTTTCATCAACGGAAATCCCATGCACAAAATATTCGCATACTCTGCAGATCGGCATTCTTTGAGGTTACTGCGACATTTTCGTATGTGTATTACGCTCACTATTTGACTGCACCTCAAACATTGTGTTTTAGTTTTTGGCGCTTTTATTTCAAAGGGTTACACAGTACTGGTAACATACTGTGCTCAATTGACCCGCTTTTTCACCAGTCTTCTGTTTAACCCTCGAACTCCCGTTGCAGTCATATTTTTTACGATAGACTGCTATTAACTTTAGGCACATGTATGTCTCAAACAGATCATCAGCAAGGGGAATGAGGCCGTTCAACGGACGCTGAGCCGTAGTAACGGAAACCCTGGTAAAAGGTTCAATAAAAAGCATCAGTAAGGTCGTTCGTTTACCCACAATGGTTGTTTTATGGTTTATGGCAATTATGCCAAAGGGGATGTCAGGAATGATAACTTATTGGCAAGGTCCGCAAGCACCACACCGACACACCGAGCAGGCAGATAAAAACCCGCGTGATGCATCGACTGGTAACCGGAAGGCGTGAACCCACGGCTATCTAAAAGTCAACAAAAACAGTTAGGATAGTAGAACGGTTGATTATTCATCGGTTATGTGAAGTTTTAATTATGCGATAATAGTATAAGGCATATACATGTATATATTGAGTATACAGAGAAGTTACACACCCATAGTTACACAAATATAGATAAAGGTCATCGTAGCATGCATTGGATGAGCATATATACCTGTAGTTCCCGATAAATATAGTTAAAGGTCATCGTAGTGTGCATTGGATGAGAATATATACATGTAGTTCCCGATAAATATAGTTAAAGGTCATCGTAGTATATTAGATGTATGGATATTGTTTGCAAATTCCCAATAAAAAGCATCAGTAAGGTCGTTCAGTAAGGTCGTTCAGTAAGGTCGTTCGTTTACCCACAATGGTTGATTGATTGATGATTGATGTGATATTGCATTTATGGGGTACTACAGCATCTAGTTAATGTTGAAATACCTGAAAATATCTAAACAAACTTCTAGTACATTTGTGTGATATTTATATGAATTTGTAGACACACAGAAGACAGTCCAAAAATCATAAGATTATGTGAATTAATTATTATAGTCAGATTCTAAGGCCATCCAAAATTGTTTCTCAGGCAATTTTATTTTCAGATCAGTGCGGGAGGGAAGACTTAATTTTTTTTGTTTATTCCCAATCACAGTGATGAATTACTATTAGAATCCTGAATAAGGAGACAAAATTTAAATACTAGAGATATGTAATGTAATGACCAACAACTCCCCGATGAATATTTTGTTGGCAATTTGGCCCAGTGTAAGACCATATCTATCACTGAAACCATTGACCATTTTCGTAGGATATCTCAACTTAAAACAGCATGGTTTCCTCATCGATATGGAAATGAGTTGGTATGATTTCGCGAATTTGAAAGCAGGTAAAACAGCTTTCCCAGTACATTTTGTTTCACCGCTCGGACACGCGCATCAGAAAGTAGAACTTCTTGGGAATTTCCCACTGACGACCATGATATTTAATCTTCATATGATAGATCTATTTCGATTTTGTTCAGTATTTTGGCAGGGCATCTTATATCTGAGCCATTGAATCAAATCAACCCACATAGATATTCACAACAAATTTTACAGTAAAACGAGTTTTTTTTGCATCCGCGATAAAAATGATCAAGGCTTGTTAAAAAAACAATCAATGCGGCAGTGACAGATAAACAAATATTTAATTTTGTGGCTAAAGCTTCCATTTGAAATATCCACTAACCTTAACTTTGCAGAAGTATCCAATTCTATCATTTAATTTTGGTTTGGACGATCTCAAACATTGATACTGGTTACAGACTATATGGTCGTGTCTGTTTCAGTGGTGGCATTCTGTATCTGTAACTGCATGGTTCAGTCCAGGATCCAAGGAAATGTATATATATAAAGCCCACGGTGATGTGATGTTCATGCACAAGACTTGGTTTTGTTGTCATTGGTAAATGCTAGGGATATTATCACGGATGGGCCACAAGATCTGTATCTATGGGTTTGTATCTGCCACAGGATTTACTGCTATGGTCTTTATCTCTTTACTCAGGTAATGTCATCAGCTATTTTGGGCCACTTTGCTTTTTTCGAAGGCATAGGTGCTGGATTTTCTTCTTGCTGTATGGTTTGTTTGTGCAATCTATCACTATGACCTCATGATGAGATATCCCAGATGTCTTCTCTTATTAGATTTCTCTGTACCTGCAGTCCATGTTCAATGCATATGTCGATCAGTGTTCTCTAGACATCAATATCAGCTGCCCTGGCATTGAAATGTGATGATGCTGCTGAAAGGTCTTGGATGTGGTGATTGATATCCTGCATGATGACCTTGTTTTGTTGGCGATAGGTTTGCTGATAATGCTCTCACTGATGGCGAATCTGCTGATGGCATCTGTTTTGATGACGGCTGTTAAATTGGATGTCTGTCCTGGTGTACATGTAGATGAGTGCTAAAATAGATAGATTTTATGCCATTATTAGTGATGTGGTTAGCACAAGTTGAAATAAGCCAAGTCTGGAAATAGAATGCAGAAAACATTTGCAGAATGAGGTCCCCAGAGAGCGAATTTATTGACGCTCTGCTGTACGGAAGACTATAGCATCACCAAAATCACTATCTGACCTCATTCTTCTTATAGTGGAGTAGCTTAACACAAAAATCGTTAACTTTTTGATTAAAGCTTTCAGGGTTGTGTATGGGCGGCCATTCGGTCTGAAATTACATGAAATAAAATTTAATGGTGGTTTGTGAAATCAATAGTCTGTATTTTCAAACCAATAGTCGTTCTTGGATTCAATAAGAGACAATTCCATTTCAATAGCCATATTTTCTTAATCAATGGCAATCTATTTCAAACCAATAGACTCCATTTCCAAACCAATAATCGTAATAATTCAAAACAGTTCCGTTTTAATAGATATAGATTCATAATCAATGTTGACCGATGCAAAATTAATGTTCTATAATAAGTTATTAGTATTCACTGTTCAACTAATATATAATATATAATAACAAACAATTATAGTAAAAAAAAATTGCATTGTCTCAAAATTCAAATTTGCCGCTCAAAATAGGCGCCTGGTGTGTTGTATAGTCCCAAGCATGTTCTAAGAGCAATGCTCGCCATGTTTCGGAGGCATAAAATATATAACATTGCCGCTGTGCCGAACCTCATATATCCAATTATAGTCAGATTCGCACATATAATAAACGTACATTCCGTTTCAATAGCCATATTTTTTAATCAATAAACATATTTCAAACGAT
Organism: Siphonodentalium dalli; assembly: GCA_032622095.1. Classification (NCBI taxonomy): domain Eukaryota; kingdom Metazoa; phylum Mollusca; class Scaphopoda; order Gadilida; family Siphonodentaliidae; genus Siphonodentalium; species Siphonodentalium dalli. The sequence goes on from CP136065.1 coordinate 57,367,923, forward strand.
TTCCCACGATCAGTGATTATCATTATCAAACTAATAGACCTTATTGTCATTCTTATATTTAAAAGATATAAATTATCACCAATGCAAAATTAATGACGTTCTTTCAATTCAATAGGTTTCGTATTCCAACCAATATCTAATTGCGCAATCTACTATTTCCGGTCAAACCAATGATTAGGAATTCGAAATCAATGATTAAAAACGTGAACTAACGCTAGGGGTCTCTGATGGCGATGTTTGAAGAAACTTTATTCATGTGACGTCAGAAATATATAAATAAACATGGGAATTCCCAATGTCATGTCGGTGTGACGATTTGCAGTAGTTCACTCGGTGCAAATCAAACGACGATAAATATTCACTATGGTCCACTATAACACAGTGGAGTAGATTAAATACAAATATCAAGACAATTATTAAAATTGTCTGACTAAAGCATGAAACTTTGCACATATGTACATATTTACATACGTATTGGTATTAGATATGGAGCCACGCTGGAATTTCACTTTAACCCTTCTTTTAAGGGGTTTTCCAAATTTAAAGAGTGTTTCGTGGTTATATAAATTACTAAATGTCGCAAGTAATCTTACCATGAAATATACGATTTAAAATTAGGCATATTCAGTACGTATGACTCAGAGAGATATAATGCCACATTTTTATGGTAAAATTGGAACTCCCCACCCAAGATGGTCGTCAAAATGACAGCTGAAAGAGGGAATTTGACGTTTTTTTCGCTAATATCTTCTAGATCAGGTTCTGCTGTATGGAACTGGTTCGGAAATGTGACATTTTGTATTGCTCATGTTAAGAGATAATTGGAGCAATGAATATATGTCATTCGTATGATCCAAGTCCCTCCCGATCCCTCAATAATTTGATTATACATAACTCGGTATGAAATTTAACCAAATATCACCGTTATGAATCTAGTCATATTTTAACAAGAATTTGACAGAACTTTGCAAATTATGACATACACTTACTTATGAATTTTTGCGCTTAAGTGCAAATAATTTATGTTTAATCACAAATCATTTGCGCTTAAGTGCAAATAGAAATTAATGCATTGATCTCCCCGAATTAATTTTAAATGGCATAGGCCTAACACATCACTCAAGCAAGCCTGCAAATAGTGTGTCTGTCATTTGCAGAATGAGGTCCCCAGAGGGTTAATTTAGTGATGCTACCCTGCATAGCGGGCTAGCATAACTAAATTCACCCTCTGGGGACCTCATTCTGCTTAGGCCTCATCTTCTGGGAAGTAACTATGGTATCAAATTAACATTGTTTTTAGTTACGTTTTCCCATATGGGAAGTTTCTATATCCCCTAATTTGCAGAAGATAAAATCCATAATCGAGGCTCCAAATGGGTGAACATCACCAACTTCAACTGGGGAACTTTAATCTGATCCTAGGTCTGCCATAGCAGTTGAGGGCCTACGCAGATTGAGGCCCCCAGAGGGTGAATTTAGTGATGCTAGCCCACTATGCGGGGTAGCGTCACTAAATTCACCCTCTGGGGACCTCATTCTGCAAATGACAGACACGCCATTTGCAGGCTTGCACTCAAGTCTATATAGGCCCATCATATGAGGGAAGCAATCCCCAGTGATCCCTAGATACCTTTTATGACCATGGAAATGGTATAGATCTGTGCAGGATATGTCTCGTTTATAAAATGTACTAGATCTCTGGGATGGAGACACAAATTCTTAGGGACAGGGATGCTGATAATATGAAAATATGTTTTTCCCCTATTTCAATTTAATAAGTACACCATGAGGGAAGCAAGCCCCCCCAGACCCCAGTAACCCCTAATTCCCCTTCTATGACCATGGAAATGGCATATATTTCTGCAGGAGATGTCTCTTTAATAAAATATACCAGAGCTCTGGGAGTGAGGCACCAATTTTTGGGACACAAGAGACCGAGATGCTTTTGACTTTTCAACTTTCGAGTCTGTATGGGCTACTACTATGGGCCCATAATAATATACTATGAGATGGACTCATTCACAGAGGGAAGTAAGGGAGTGTTAGGTATTTGCGCTTAAGCGCAAATCATTTACACTTAAGCGCAAATGATTTTCGCTTAAACGCAAATAAATTGATAGACACATATTTGTGCTTAAGCGCAAACGACTTTCGCCTAAGCCCAAATGATTTATGCTTAAGTGCAAATATTTGCGCTTAATATTTGTGCTTGAGCGCAAATAAATAATAAATGTGAAAAGGGCCTCCATAGTAAGAGAGGACCTCTAAATTTCTTGAACATTGAAATTCCCTTTGTTTGAGAATTTGTACATGTTTATATTGAATATTCTCAGTAAATAATTATTCTGTGTGTTTCAAAAGAAATCAGAATAAATTGTTATTGTTTTTAAGTATTGGTTATAGATAACAGTTAATTAGATTGACTCCCCTCTTCCCAGATGCATCCTTATTGTGGAAGACCGATCGCCCGGCGATTCACCCAGGTCTGTTGGATGGCTCAAACGACTTTTCCTACTATGGCCAGTTTGTACCCTTGATTTGAATGACACATTTAATTGTTTCGTACCATGTTTTTGGTCATTTCACACCATATATTGGTATGTTTCGTCGATTCCCAAAAATGATGATTGGTCATTCGTATGTGAAAAATTATTTTAATTGTGTTAACTTAATGAAAGCGAACATGTTCATGATTTAACGTTCATGATGACAACCCGACATTTACATGTTAACATATTTCTTTCTTTTTTTTGCGAAACAAAATGAACAAATTGAAATTGTCGCGACAAAGTTAAAGATGCATAATCCGAATTAACGATTGAATATTACTATTTCCTTGGCTTCGGGGTAAAACATATTTGATTTGAGTTGAGGAACCCACCCATCAAAGCTGAGAGTGATCAGATATCGATTTTTGAAATCTATTATTTTTCACCATCGATAATTTTTGGTGGCCCAGTAAACAGTCAACGAGAAGAAGGTCTCGAACCAAATTGCGGACGAAGATGGATAACTCTAAAAGCAAGTGGCTTTTTTGTGTCAGATATTTGACAAACCGCCAAAATTTCGTTGAACAAAATGTTGATAAATAACAGGTTTTGGGCAATTGTATACTGGTACATGTACTATATTTGACTGGTTAGCATTATTTTTGGGCCATTAATCGATTCTGGTAAACGAAGTGACATTTCAAAAAATGTTGTTGTTGTTGAAATCTGATGACATGGGAACCATCGAATCGGACTGAGTACCTTTAATGTTATTTTTTTTAAATAATACCGGTATACTCAATGGTACGAATTGTCGAAATGATACAGAAACTGGTATGAAATATCCAGAACCCTGGTGCGAAACATGGTATGAAATGCCAGAAACCTATTGGCTATTCATTCCATTGCACATAATTTATTTCCAATGGGCATGGATAGAGAGTCTCCTATTGGGGAGGGGTCCACCTTGATACATGTATGTTCCGACAGCACCCCCTTGGAAGGAAGTTTCCTACAGATGGCTACAGGGTACATGTATATCGGTCCAAAATTTGTTCGAAAATTATTAATTAGATATGACATTTTTGCACGGTATGGCTTGTCATCCAACTCCATTTGTACTTAGATGAATATCACTTCAATTTGCCTTAAATCGAGTAATATCATTTTACGACATCACTAATTAGAATAATATGATTTTATGACATCACGGATCCGAGTAATACACGGTATGGATTTATGACATGGTGTAATTCTATTTCACTACTGTTAGATAAGGCATAGATACCAATTTTTTGTGATGCCACTCAATATTACACTGTTATTAAGAGGCGAACTACCGTAATTAATAGATAGGGTATTACTTGGTTGGTTTGATATTATAGGCCTGATTTCAGCCCTCAGTAACCTCATATCAGCCTTTGACGTCAGGCTGATTGTGATATGAGGTTACCTCAGGGTGATATAGGGCCTAATATCAAACCAACGATGTTGGCGCTGCTAGTCTACAGGGTCACTGTCTGGTTGTTACCCTTGCCGAGGAGATATAAATGGTTACAGGACGTTTTGTATCGTCTTAAGTCATTTCGTACAACATTTTTGGTAGTTTCGTACCATATTTTTGGTAGTTTCGTACCTTATTGTTTGGTCGTTTCGTACCATGTAGGAAATCAATTGGTCATTTTGTACCATGTTGCTATATGTATGTCACATCATATGGAAACAAATAAATGATTTTATACGATGTACGAAATAAAAAATAGTAACCAAACAATCCGGTATGTAACAACCAAAAAATATGGTATGGAACGACCATGGTTATGGCATCGAATACTGAAATAATGAAGTCACTGTAGTTGTATATCATTTATGTGGTCACAATATATACATGTATAACGCAACCTGTAAGTTGACATGACCTCTGTTCTAGTTGCTTATGACTGAGTTCTGAGATTGAGCAATGTCAGGTGTACTCGATCAATACTCCAGCAATGTTCAGAATCCTATCCCACGATACTCGTATGAAATGTCTAGAAAATAGAATCCATATTTAATAAATCCTTCAGACATTCAGTGTTACCGATCGCCTGAATCAACATCTGACTGTTCAAGGCGGTTACACTCAATGGTTGTTTTTAAGAAGAAATCGTCGTAATGTACAGTGCTAGTACACAGTAGATCGAACAATTATCTTACGGTGTTAGAGATGTTGTTGTTGACATAATCATATTCATACTGCTGTTGTTGTTAGTACTTGTCACACACATCCTAAGTTCTCCACCAGATTTTGACAGACAATCCCTGAAACACTGAGAACAGTGACAATCCCTGAAACACTGAGAACAGTGACAATCACTGTAACACTGACAGTGAATGAGTGATAGCTACATGTACTGGGTGACAGTGATACAGTCCTCAAATTCGGTTGCTTAATTTCCTTCTTTTTTTTTTAGAATTAGATTCTTCATTTGTGGAATAAGTTGAATAACAGTCAGTTATTATGACAATCGTCGTCAACAATGAATGACATTGATAATTTGATAGTTGTCTGGATGTATAATATGATCAATTCAATGATTGTTGGCACTGAATTTCTGTCTAGCTGTCTTCGTGACACTATCTTCAGATCTTCGTCGGCATTCTGCTTCATGTAATATGGGTCAATATTTAAAAACAACCTCTCAAATGCATCTTCGGTATCTGCTACAGACGCAGAATATAATCCACAATCCATATATCATCGCAATTTTCATGTTTTTGACGAGAAAATGTGCGAGAAATTGAATTTTTTCATCGCGGGAGATATCCCACGGTGACGTCACGGATTTTGCGGTCCATCACGTGACTCAACAAAATTGGTGGCCAGCGCCCCTAGCGTTAATTCAGGAATTGTTTATTGGTTTGTAAATGGAAGCTATTAATTCTGTAGACTCGTCCATTAATTCTGCATTTTTAGTCATTGATTTGACCGGAAATAGTTGATTCCGCTATTACTATTAGATATTGATTTGAATACGACAACCTATTGAATTTAAATAGAACGTTATTAATTGTGCATTGGTGATAATTTATATCTATTACATATAAGAATGACAAGGTCTATTAGTTCTATAACGATAATCATTGCTCGTGGAAAATCGTCTATTGGTTTGAAATATCTTTATTGATTAAGAAAATATGGCTATTGAAACGGAATGTACGTTTATTGAATATGCGCGAATCTTACTAATTGTGTGTTATTAGATATTAGTTGAACAGTGAATACTATTAAATTAAAATAGAACATTAATTTTGCATCGGTCAACATTGATTACGAATCTATATCTATTAAAACGGAACTGTCTCTTATTGAATCCAAGAATGACGGGTCACTATGAATACCGACCACAACCGAACATAACCGAACACAACCGAAAACAAGTCCAAATAAAGGTTAAAAGACGGAAATATATGAAATAAAGTTTATAGTGATGTGTGACGGTGTATATGTAAACTAGTGATATGTGAAGTTTGATGCAATTTGGCCTATTAAAAGTTACGTTAATGAAAGTTTTATGTAATTTCACGCCGAGTCAGAGTCCGGCGTGATGGCGACTAACTCTATGAATACCGAACACAAGTCCAAATAAGGCGTATATGAGGGAAATATATGAAATAAAGTTTATAAAGATGTGTGTGCATATGTAAGTTAGTGATATGTGAAGGTTGATGCAATTTGACCGATTGGAAGTTTAGTTATTGGTAGGTTTATGTACAATATTAGCCGTCGGCACGTAAACCAGAGTTCGGCATGCAAGATGGCGGCTAAATCTATGAATACCGAACACAAGTTCAAATAAGGCGTATATAATGGAAATATATGAAATAAAGTTTATAATGACGTGTGTGTATATGTAAGCTAGTGATATGTGAAGTTTGGTACAATTTGGATGATTAAAAGTTATGTTATTGGCAGTTTTTATAATATTTTTACGCCGTGCACTCTTGTGTTCGGCATGCATTCACCGTTAATAAATTAGCTAACAGGTAATCAGTTGGCTGGCTATCACCAACACGGGATATTTTGTGTTATTGTCTCTTAATTTGTTACAATTTTAAACACTCTTTCTCTAATTTTGTTCTAAATGTGACCACCAACTCACCAAGCTATGATCAATGGGAATTTGTGATTCCTCAAGTAATATAAAATATACAAATTCTCAGGTCTGCCTAATGCTATAGGAGGACCATTGACCACAGCGGTCTTGCAAAAATAAACTTTTTCTGGTTTTAATCGTCGGTCACGTTGGTCTGCTGTCATATTTACCCATATACTATTGTTTACTTTTAATGATATTGCCTGATTCGCTAATTAAAAATTTCCACAGCCATGTAAAGCACCTCTAACATCCCATAATTGATTGTCAACTATTTCTGATAAATTGTCTGTTAAGTCGGTCAGTCGCAACTTTTTCCACTCACATTTTCCAATTTGATAATATGGTTTAAATTTCACAATTATTATTGGTCCAAAGTTTGGAAATTACATTGTTTTGTTCACGAGCCTCGAGGACTTCAGACCTTAATCTCAGCATGAAAGACTCAATATATATAGACTTTTATTTTTAAAACCTACAAATAACGTAACTTTTAATCGGTCAAATTGCATCAAACTTCACATATCACTAACTTACATATACACACACATGATTATAAACTTTATTTCATTTATTTCCCTAATATACGCCTTATTTGAACTTGTGTTCGGTATTCATAGAGCTAGCCACCATCACGCCGGACTCTGTCTTATGCGCCGACGGCGTAAAATTGTATAAAACTTTCATTAACATGACCAAATTGCACCAAACTTCACATATCAATAGCTTACATACACAAATACATCATTATAAACTTTATTTCATATATTTCCGTCTTTTAACCCTTATTTGGACTTGTTTTCGGTTGTGTTCGATTATGTTCGGTTGGGTCCGGTATTCATAGTGACCGAGAATGACTATTGGTTTGAAAATAGAGACTATTGTTTTCACAATCCACCATTAACTTTTATTTCATGTAATTTCCGACCGAATGGCCGCCCATAGTTGTGGGTATGTGGTCCACATCATATAGAAACCAACAACAACATTTGAGTACAGTATCCCTTTAAAGAGAGAAACCTCAGACAATTGAGAAGAATTTCCAAGTAGAGAAGCTTCAATATATGTGACTCGCCATATCAAATCCAGTCGTAAGTCGGGATTGTTTTACCCTGTGCCAATGCATTCTCTTATATATGCGAGTCGACCATAGGTCGCCTCGCATATATAAGAGAATGCATTGGCCTAACAATTTTTTATCATTTTTTTTAAATAAATGTTTCTTACAATTTTTAGGACATAAAATAAAAACATCCATTTCCCTGCAGGTAGCCCCACACATATATAGAAGCATAAAGAAGAGTGTCGTCTGCTCATGTTTGTCTGGGGCTCTGTATGGGTGAAATTAAAAAATTGTTAAAGAATACAAGAACAAATTATTAAAATTGTAAAAAATTGTTAGGCCAATGCATTCTCTTATCTATGCGAGGCGATCTATGGTCGACTCACATATATAAGAGAATGCATTGGCACAGGGTAAAAAAAATCCCAACTTACGACTGGATTTGATATGGCGGGCCACATATGCAAAAACATTATGTCAGACCGATCTCAAAATAACTTTAATACTTCAATACTTGTTAGTATAAAGTCCTTGCTAGTTCTGATTAATTAATACAAACAGTATATACCTGATTGGTGCCTATCACATAGAAGGTAGAAGCTCGAGGATCTGTACTTCATTCATTCGTTTCTTATCTGTAAACAAAGAATAATAAGGTTGTGAATGATGATAAATGTACAGTAATGCCCTAATTAATCGACTGCTTAACTACAGCAGAATTATGGGTAACTTTTCCGGATTTAGTCGGAAATATGACTTGTTGCCATTCATCGGAAAGCTCTCCCCGAGAGCTTTCCGATGAATGGCAACGAGCCATATTTCCGACTAAATCCGGAAAAGTTACCCATAATTCTGCTGTAGTTAAGCAGTCGATTAATTAGGGCATTACTCTACCTTGCATAAATTTTAAAACAACTATTGAAGTTTGCCAAAAAATTTGCAAATAAAAGCCAATGAAAGTGTCTAATGACAGAGTTGTGAAAAGTTGACTTGCTCTCTTTAGGTTCTATCCACATGTGTGTCTTTACAGTCCACAATAACCTTTCACACCTTACAGTTCACTCACACAAGCCTACATGTAACTCAATTAATGAATATCACTCACAGATACCTACTGCTGACACACCAATCAATACTAATTTACAATACCTCTCAGTAACAATACAATTGATCACATTATAATACACATTATCAGTTGTTCTTCTGGATCAAATTCAATCCTGGCCTTTGTCTTATGTCAATGACACTGTAGTTCAACTGGATATTGGATCATGCCATACATTACAGGCCATAGAGCGATAGGGAACTGACAGTTTACATGCTTATCTAACTAGATGTTACCCTGAAGATGTATAAACAGTTTGGGATTAACCTGATGAAAACTTTTGGATGTAGGGAGTGCCAAAGGATGCAGTAATACTAATAGAAAGAGAAAACTACGAGATGAATACCATCTAGAGGTAATCCACACAGAAGATCCAATGAAATTGTGGTAAGACCGCCCCATTTTGTGGTAAAGGATTCAAAAGTCAGATATATTAATCCAAACTAGAGTTATCAGGTGGAAACCAAAAATGTTAATGGACGGACGGACGGATGGACAGACGGATGGACGGACGGACTGACTGACAACATAATATGACCTTTTTTCAAAAGGGCATATAGAAATCACTAAAAATAGACAAACTAAGTCCCATAACTCTCGTATAAAAGATTGGACAAACCTGGTTTTCGAACACATTCAGGATATTGTAGCAACAGACCCATCTACCATATATGAATGAAATTCAGAACCCCCGGACGCCAGCCCGCCCACCCATCAACTGACCTCGCCAAACCAATATATAAGTCAAGTGTTTTAACTTGACTAAAAATCAACCCAAAACAGTGTTTTTTGTTTGAACTGTGACAATCAAATGCCGAGGATTAGTCATTATGTTACAAATGAGTCCGACTGCATGGAAATACCACTTTGATGAGAGTTCAATGGAACTTCATCCACTGAGATTACTCAAACTCAGAAATGTTAGAAGTATAGACCCTACGTATACGTAAATCGGGATCGAGTTAGCATTTTGCGAATTTCTTTGTTTTTTTGGCGGATAACGAAATGCGCTCAGATTTACGCATTTCTTGAGTATCCACGATACAAATGCCACTAGTGAGTCGAACATTATACATGTACATCAAATGACAAGGCCATACTGCATTGAAAAGATTGCATTGATCTTTGTCGACGACTCATTGCACACGTTTCCCCGGACATCGGAACATCAAAGATGGCGGCATGTATACTTGATGTTAAGCCGCCAAAGCCAGGCTATGTAACCTTTCAATTCATGGAAGACTTTTGATCTTGCACCCCATTTTGACTTTAAATAAGCTTCATTTCGACTTTATACCCCCTTGAATGATAAAGTTTGTGGCAAATTTGATAAAGTACACTCTTTAACCCTTTACCCAACAAACCGGCCAAAACCAGCCAAATAAAGCTTCAACAGCCTAAAATATCTTCGGTCTGTCTCAATAGAACCATACAAATATGGATATCATTGGAACTGGCTCCTTGACCACATTGTGATAGTTACAGTTATGCCCTGTGCCAATGCATTCTCTTATATATGCGAGTCGACCATAGGTCGCCTCGCATATATAAGAGAATGCATTGGCCTAAAAAAAATCTTTTTTTAACACTTTTTACCATTTTTTCTTACATTCTTTAACAATTTTATAATTTTTTATGTGTTAAGCCAATGCATTCTCTTATATATGCGAGGCGACCTATGGTCGACTCGCATATATAAGAGAATGCATTGGCACAGGGCCCTTCTGTTGGGTAAAGGGTTAAAAGCAACTGTTGGCAGTCTCGCGCTGAATAAGGACTTCAGATGAATATATTAGTTATCTTTGGTATCGTGTGTGTGTATTACATAGCAGTTAACTGGTTGATCATACTCAACCGATTGCCAATGGTAACTGGCTGTCAACCAGAGTTGACCAGGTGCACCAATGCGTTCGCTGGTTTTGTGAACTGACTTAGAACCATATATTGATAGGTGTCTTGCTGGCTGGGAAGATCACCAGGTGTACATGTTGTGATACCAAACAGGTCACCAAAGCTGAGAAAGACTTACATGTAGATAAGAGAGCCTTTTGAAAGCTAGTATACTCATCTACTGTATGCTTTTCTAGTTTATCTCACAAGATGATGCTTACACAACCCATTAGTAACAGATGAATTATACCATATGCTATGGCCCATGTGCGGCCATTCAGTCGGAAATTACATGAAATAAAAGTTAATGGTGGTTAGTGAAAACCAATTGTCTCCATTTTCAAACCAATAGTCGTTCTTGGATTCAATAAGAGACAATTCCATTTTA